>PISX010016039.1:0-47577 GCA_004024625.1 Mellivora capensis
TTCGGGTGCACGTGCCCCTTCGGATCACTACGTTTGTATCTTTAGGGTAAATACCCAGTAGTGCAATTGCTGGGTCATAGGGTAGTTCTATTTTCAACTTTTTGAGGAACCTCCACGCTGTTTTCCAGAGCAGTTGCACCAGCTTGCATTCCCACCAACAGTGTAGGAGGGTTCCCCTTTCTCCACATCCTCGCCAGCACATAGATACAACTTTTATGTTTTAATTCATTCTCACTATTCTGGTTCATTTATTAATTTTTTCTTTTTATTTTTATATAGTTTTTTTTAGCCTATTTACCATCACAGTGAGATGTCCAGTACATCAAATTCCATAATAACCTTTTAACCTGAACTTTTTGATACATATACCCGTGTTTTTCTTTTGCTTTTCTATTTTTTAAATTTTTTTTAAATTTTACATTAGTTTAGTTTAGTTCATTCTTTTCTTTATTTTTATTTTTTAATATTCACATAGAGTTAAACTTCAAGGTAATTCCCTTTCCTCAATCAATGCTACCCCTATAGGTAAACCAATTTTTAATCCCCCGTTATCTTAGGAAAGTTGAGTCCTTTAACAAAGATATCAAGATACAGCCAGGAAGAATCAAAATAACCTTCCTCACCCACACTGAGAATTTATAACCACTCCCCCATCTTTTTCTCCCGTCAGTGTTTCTGTGAATTTGTGTTTGTCCTGAAAGTATATAAATCTTATACTTGGGGTTCTTTCTGACGAGGTTCTTTTCTTTTTTTGCTTTTATATATATATATATATTTTTTTCTTTTGTCATATACTTTTATCAGTCTTTTTGTTTGTCTGGTTTTGTTTGTAACTTCATAAATCTTACCTTGGGGTCCATTTGGGCTGAGCCTTCTCTTTTATCTTCCCTTTTTTTCCTGTCTCTCTCTCTCTCTCTAGCTCTTTTTTTCCTTTTTCTTTGCTTTTTTCTTTCATTTGGGTGGGGACTCCTGATTGCTCAGAAGCATTCCAGGGTGCACCTTGACTGCACCAATGTCGATACATCCAGCTACATCCGTTCAGCCATCTCTCACCAAAATGACTAGGAGGAGGAACGCCAAACAGAAGAAAAATTCAGAAGATGGGTCTTCTGCAACAGAGCTAATGGTTATCGACATAGACAATATGTCAGAAAGGGAATTCAGGCTAACAATTATCCAGGCAATAGCTAGGTTGAAAAAAGCCATGGATGACCAAACGGAATTGATTAGGGCAGAACTGAAAGCCACCAGGGATGATGTTCACAATGTTAAGGCAGAACTGAAAGCCACCAGGGATGATGATCCCCACCAGGGATTGATGTGGCTCTCAATGAGTTCCAATCTAATCTAAATTCTCTAAAAGCTAGGGTAACTGAGACAGAAGATAGAATTAGTGATCTGGAGGACAAACAGATAGAGAGAAAGGATCAGGAGGAAGCCTGGAACAAACAGCTTAGAAGCCACGAAAACAGAATCAGGGAAATAAATGATGCCATGAAACATTCCAACGTCAGAATTATGGGAATCACTGAAGGGGAGGAGAAAGAAAGAAGTCTAGAAGATATAGTGGAACAAGTTATCCATGAAAATTTTCCCAATCTCATGAATGGAACCAGCGTTCATGTACTAGAGGCAGAACAGTCTCCCCCCAAGATTATAGATTCTTGAAAGACCTCGAGACACCTAATAGCAAGAATGAAGAATTATAATTGTAGGCAGGCCCTCTTGAGGGAAGCTAGGACAAATAAGCTCCTTACATACAGAGGAAAGCACATCAGAATAACATCAGACCTGTCCACAGAAAACTGGCAAGCCAGAAAGGGCTGGCAAGATATATTCAGGGCACTAAATGAGAACATGCAGCCAAGAATACTTTATCCAGCAAGACTGACATTCAAAATGGATGGAGAGATAAAGAGTTTCCAAGACCAGCAAGGCTTAAAAGAGTATGTGACCACAAAGCCGACACTGCAGGAAATAAAAGGGGGGGTTCTATAAAAGAGGAAAAATCCTAAGAACATCATTGAACAGAAATATAGAGACAATCTACAGAAAGAAAGACTTCAAAGGTAACACTATGTCAATAAAAACGTATCTATCAATAATAACTCTCAATGTGAATGGCCTAAATGTGCCCATAAAATGACACAGGGCTGCAGATTGGAGAAAATGACAGGACCCATCCATATGTTGTCTACAAGAGACCCATTTTGAACATAAGGATACACCCAGACTGAAAGTGAAGGGATAGAGAAGCGTCTTTCATGCCAATGGACCTCAAAAGAAGGCCAGGGTAGCGATTCTCTTATCAGATAAATTAGATTTTAAACTAAAGACTAGTCAGAGATACAGAAGGACACTACATCATTCTTAAAGGGACTATCCACCAAGAAGACCTAACAACTGTAAATATTTATGCCCCCAATATGGGAGCAGCGAATTACATAAGAAAACTATTAATAAAGAGTCATATAGATATGAATACATTTATAGCAGGAGATCTCAACACACCTCTCTCAGTAATAGACAGATCATTCAAACAGAAAATCAATAAAGAAATAAGAGCACTGAATGAAACATTGGACCAGATGGATCTCATAGATATATACAGAACATTCCACCCTAAAACAACAGAATACTCATTCTTCTCAAGTGCACATGGAACCTTCTCCAGAATAGACCACATACTGGGTCATAAATCAGGACTCAACTGGTACCAAAAGACTGAGATTATTCCCTGCATATTCTCAGATCACAATGCTTTGAAACTGGAGCTCAATCACAAGGAAAAGGTTGGAAGGAACTCAAACACCTGGAAACTAAAGACCACCTTGCTTAAGAATGCTTGGATCAACCAGGAGATCAAAGAAGAACTTAAACAATTCATGGAAACCAATGAGAATGAAGTTTCCATTGGTCCAAAACCTATGTGGTACAGCAAAGGTGGTCCTAAGGGGGAAATATATAGCCATCCACGCCTCCCTCAAAAAAATTGAAAATACAGAATACAACAGCTGTCTCTACACCTTAAAGAACTGGAGAATCAACAACAAATCAAACCAACTCCACACATAAGAAGGGAAATAATAAAGATTAGAGCAGAGATCAATGAGGTAGAAACTAGAGATACAGTAGAATGTATCAATGAAACTAGAAGCTGGTTTTTTGAAAGAATCAATAAGATTGATAAACCACTGGCCACACTAATACAAAAGAAAAGAGAGAAAGCTCAAATTAATAAAATTATGAATGAAAAAGGAGAGATCACAACTAACATCAAGGAAGTAGAAACAATCATCAGAAGTTATTATCAACAGTTATATGCAAATAAGTTAAGCAACCTAGATAAAATGGATGCATTCCTGGAAAACTATAAACTCCCAAAATTGAACCAGGAAGAAACTGACAACCTGAATAGACCGATATCTAGTAACGAGATTGAAGCAGGGATCAAAAACCTCCCCCCCAAAAAAAGAGCCCAGGACCGGACAGATTCCCTGAGGAATTCTACCAAACTTTCAAAGAAGAAATAACACCTATTCTCTTGAAGCTGTTTCAGAAAATTGAAGCAGAAGGAAAACTTCCAGACTCTTTATGAAGCCAGCATTACCCTGATCCCCAAACCAGGCAAAGACCACACCAAAAAGGAGAATTTCAGACCAATATCACTGATGAATATGGATGCTAAGATTCTCAACAAGCTCCTATCAAATAGGATCTAACAGCAAATTAAAAAGATTATCCACCATGACCAGGTGGGATTCATCCCTGGGTTATGAGGATGGTTCAACATTCGTGAATCAATCAATGTGATAGAACAAATCAATAAGAGAAGAGAGAAGAACTACATGATCCTCTCAATTGATGCAAAAAGAGCATTTGACAAAATCCAGCATCCATTCATGATTAAAATGCTTCAAAGTATAGGAATAAAAGGAACATTCCTGAACTTCATAAAATCTATCTATGAAAGACCCACAGCAAATATCCTCAATGGGAAGGAGCTCACAGCCTTCCTGTTGAGATCAGGAACACGACAAAAGATGCCCACTCTCACCACTCTTGTTCAACATAGTATTAGAAGTCCTAGCAACAACAATCAGACAACAAAGAGAAATAAAAGGTATCCAAATTGGCAATGAAGAAGTCAAACTCTCTCTCTTCACAGATGACATGATACTTTATATGGAAACCCAAAAGACTCCACCCCCAAACTACTAGAACTCATACAGCAATTCAGTAATGTGAAGGATACAAAGTCAATCAATGTACAGAAATCAGTGGCTTTCTTATACACTAACAATGAAAATACAGAAAGGGAAATTAGATAATTGATTCCATTTACTATAGCACCAAGAACCATAAGATACCTGGTAATAACCTAACCAAAGAGGTAAAGGATCTGTACTCGAGGAACTACACAACACTCATGAAAGAAACTGAAGAAGACACAAAAAGATGGAAGACCATTCCATGCTCTTGGATCAGAAGAACAAACATTGTTAAAATGTCTATACTACCTAGAGCAATCTCTACTTTTAATGTCATTCCAATCAAAATTCCACTGGTATTTTTCAAAGAGCTGGAGCAAATAATCCTAAAATTTGTATGGAATCAGAAGAGACCCCGAATCGCTAAGGAAATGTTGAAAAACAAAAATAAAACTGGCGGCATCACGTTACCTGATTTCTAGCTTTACTACAAAGCTGTGGTCACCAAGACAGCATGGTACTGGCATCAAAACAGACACATAGACCAATGGAACAGAGTAGAGAGCCCAGATATGGACCCTCAACTCTATGGTCAAATAATCTTCGACAAAGCAGGAAAAAATATACAATGGAAAAAAGACAGTCTCTTCAATAAGTGGTGCTGGGAAAATTGGACAGCTATATGTAGAAGAATGAAACTCAACCATTCTTTTACACCGTACACAAAGATAAACTCGAAATGGATAAAAGACCTCAATGTGAGACAGGAATCCATCAGAATCCTAGAGGAGAACATAGGCAGTAACCTCTTCGATATCAGCAACTTCTTTCAACATATGTCTCCAAAGGCAAAGGAAACAAAAGCAAAAATGAACTTTTGGGACTTCATCAAGGTCAAAAGCTTCTGCACGGCAAAGAAAACAGTCAACAAAACAAAGAGGCAACCCACGGAATAGGAGAAGACATTTGCAAATGACAGTACAGACAAAAGGTTGATATCCAGGATCTATAAAGAACTTCTCAAACTCAACACACACAAAACACATAATCATATCAAAAATAGGCAGAAGATATGAACAGACACTTCTCCAATGAAGACATACAAATGGCTATCAAACACATGAAAAAATGTTCATCATCATTAGCCATTAGGGAGATTCAAATTAAAACCACATTGAGATACCACCTCACACCAGTTAGAATGACCAAAATGAGCAAGACAGGAAACACCGTGTGTTGGAGAGGATGTGGAGAAAGGGGAACCCTCTTATACTGTTGGTGGGAATGCAAGTTGGTGCAGCCACTTTGGAGAACAGTGTGGAGATTCCTCATGAAATTAAAAATAGAGCTTCCCTATGACCCTGCAATTGCACTACTGGGTATTTACCCCAAAGATACAGATGTGGTGAAAAGAAGGGCCATCTGTACCCCAATGTTTATAGCAGCAATGGCCACAGTTGCCAAACTGTGGAAAGAACCAAGATGCCCTTCAACGGACGAATGGATAGGGAAGATGTGGTCCATATACACTATGGAGTATTATGCCTCCATCAGAAAGGATGAATACCCAACTTTTGTAGCAACATGGACGGGACTGGAAGAGATTATGCTGAGTGGAATAAGTCAAGCAGAGAGAGTCAATTATCATATAGTTTCACTTACTTGCAGAGCATAACAAATAACATGGAGGACATGGGGAGAGGGAGAAGAGAAGGGATTTGAGGGAAATTGGAAGGGGAGGTGAACCATGAGAGACTATGGACTCTGAAAAACAACCTGAAGGGTTTTGAAGGGGTGGGGGGTGGGAGGTTAGGGGAGCCAGGTGGTGGGTATTAAGGAGGGCATGTATTGCATGGAGCACTGGGTGTGGTGCAAAAACAATGAATACTGTTAGGCTGAAAAGAAATTTAGAAAAAAAAGAAAATTCACTGGAAGACTAATCAAATATTATTAAGTTACAAATTTGATATTATAGGTGACATTGTCATTCCAAAATACCCACCTTTTAATTATTTGTGAATAAAGATAAGTCCTGAAGGTAAGGTCAAAAAAAAAAAAAAAAAAAAAAGACACATTTACCATTCCTAAGTTCTTGTTAGGAAATTCTAAGGATGTTAGGAGTGGCAGAAATGGAGACAAAGTCCAAATATATCTTTCTTATTAAAAATTACAATATCCACACTCCTTTCAAACAAGTATCTGTCCTGCCCTGCAAAGCTTCACATGGTCACCTAGGTTGAAAATCCAAGTAATGTTTAATGTTTAATGTTTCTGAGCTCACCAGCTACAAGAGCTGGGGGTTCTTAAGCAAGCAATATATCAGCTTTGCTAAGGTTCACAAGGGGAGAACTAGACCATAAGGGCAATTTTTATGTGCTGGGTCAAATGACAGGCTTGGCACCAGGTTTGAGGTGAAGAACCTAATGGGTAAAATTCTGGAAAGAGACTGGCCTGGGAGATCTACAGAGCCACAGGCAAAAAGGCTAAGCAAATTAACTGACCTTGGGACCTTTCTTTGACCTGTAGGACCTACAGAAGAGCTAAGCCTTTGGGACATTGGGTTTTCTCTGGCTACACAGCTGGGTTAGTGAGATCTGTAGCTTGTGCACATGAAGAACTAGGGAAGCGAGAAGCTTCCTTCTTATTTTTGACAGAGGTCCTAGACTGATACCTAGTTCAAAGTCCACTATGCCTCCCAGAATGGTGGGGCTGCTACCATTTAACATACCCCAACAGCTGGACCTCAGCCCCAAACACAGGTGAGGGGTAAATGATACTCCCCCCAAATCCAGAAAAGAATGAACAGAACATAGGATATGAGCAGAAACTAACAAAACAGAACAGCTAGAAGAACAAAAATATTTTAAGGAAGCAATTGAGATCATTGTCTAGCACAAACAGTTTTAGGAGTAAATTATCTGTAAAATATGTATTCACCAAGAGTACAGTGATGTGGAGAATAAATGCAAAAGAAATATAGAAAAAAAAGTTAAATTTCTTTTATAGCCCACTAACAAGTACTAGGATAGGAAGGGTGACCTTCCTCCAGGAACTCAACTACCTTGCTAGAGGCAAAAGGCAGACTTAGGGTGACATTAGCCTGACCTCTGGGAACCTGTAAGTTTTCTGTAACATATGAAAATCCATGTGGAAACAACTTTATCTCTACCCCACCCCACCAAGATATATGTTAGCAATCATCCTCTGAACATATAGTCCACTGAAGAGTCTCATGAATAAGATTTTACTAAACAGAAGTAAATGACCCTTCAAGATCCTGGAAACCTTGCTTCCAAATTCCTAAAAGACTTATACTACCCCTAATCCCCTCACCCAACTTGGAAGTATGTAATCAGTCAATCCTACAATCTCAGTGCAGCTCTTTCTGCTCAAGAGCCCTGTCCCCATGGATTAATAAAACCACCCTTTTTTGCATCAAAGACATCTCAAGAATTCTTTCTTGACCATTTTCTCCCAGACCCTAACATTTCACATCACTAGAAGGGAATGTGCAAAGAGAGTTTGACTTCTTCTTTGCCAATATGAATACATTTTATTTCTTTTTGTTGTCTGTTTGCTGTTGCTAGGACTTCTAGTACTATGTTGAACAACAGTGGTGAGAGTGGACAGATGATATGACAATTTATATGGAAAACCCAAAAGACCCTACCCCCAAACTACTAGAACTCATACAGCAATTCAGTAATGTGGGAGGATACAAAATCAATATACAAAAATCAGTTGCTTTCTTATATACTAACAATGAAAATACAGAATGGGAAATTTGAGAATTGATTCCATTTACTATAGCACAAAGAACCATAAGATACCTGGAAATAAATCTAAGCAAAGAGGTAAAGGATCTGTACTCGAGGAACTACAGAACACTCATGAAAGAAATTGAAGAAGACAAAAAAAGATGTAAAGGCATTCCATGCTCATGGATTGGAAGAATAAACATTGTTAAAAGGTCTATACTGCCTAGAGCAATCTATACTTTCAATGCCATCTCGATCAAAATTCCACCGGCATTTTTCAAAGTGCTGAAACAAACAATCCTAAAATTTACATGCAACTAGAAGGGACCCCGAATTGCTAAGGAAATGTTGAAATAGAAAAACAAAACTGGGGGCATCACATTGCCTGATTTCAACCTTTACTACAAAGCTGTGATCACCAAGACAGCATGGTACTGGCATCAAAACAGACACATAGACCAGTGGAACAGAGTAGAGAGCCCAGATATGGACCTGCAAATCTATGGTCAAATAATCTTCGACAAAGCAGGAAAAAATATACAGTGGAAAAAAATACAGTCTCTTCAATAAGTGGTGCTGGGAAAATTGGACAGCTATGTATGGAGAATGAAACTTGACCATTTTCTTACACCACACACAAAGATAAACTTGAAATGGATAAAAGACATGAAGCAGGAATCTATCAAAATCATAGAGAAGAACACAGGCAGTAACCTCTTTGACATTGGCCACAGCAACTTCGTTAAAGACATGTCTCCAAAGGCAAAGGAAACAAAGGCAAAAATGAACTTTTGGGAATTCATCAAGATCAAAAGCTTCTGCACAGCAAAGGAAACAGTCAACAAAACAAAGAGGCAACCCACAGAATGGAAGAAGATACTTGCAAATGACAATACAGACAAAGTGCTGAGATCCAAGACCTACAAAGAACTCCTCAAACTCAACACTCAAAAACCAGATAATCACATCAGGAAATGGGCAAAAGACATGAATACACACTTCTCCAAACAAGACATGTAAATGGCTAACAGACACATGAAAAATGTTCATCATCATTAGCCATCAGGGAGATTCAAATCAAAACCACATAAACAATGAATTCTGGAACACTGAAAATTTTTAAAAATAAATAATAACAATTAAAAAAACAAAAAACAAAAACAAAACAAAAACCACCTTGAGATACCACCTTATACCAGTCAGAATGGACAAAATCAACAAGACTGTAAACAAGTGTTGGAGCTGTTGGTGGGAATGCAAGTTGGTGCAGCCACTTTGGAAAACAGTGTGGAGAATCCTCAAGAATTTAAAAATAGAGCCTATGATCTTGCAATTGCACTACTGGGTTAGGGTTAGGCCTCAGTTATAGTCTTGCCTTTGCTCTTCATTATATGACCTTGAGCAAGTCATGTTTCTTGTCACTGAAGAAAGGTCTCTGCATATAAGAATTTTCAAATTCTTTATGTTTTAAAATTATAACTATTTCAAAAGAAATTGGTTGCCAAAAACCACTGAGAAAAAATTATAAAGATTGAAGTTATTTTTTATTTAAATTCAATTAGCCAACATATAGTACATCATTAGTTTTTGATGTAGAGTTCAATGATTCATTAGTTGCGTATAACACCCAGGTCTCACCACATGACCTGCCTTCCTTAATTCCCATCACTTAGTTATATATAATTGAATGGTTTGCTCCTTACACTGAGATACAAAGCACAGCCCATTACTTATTCTGAACCATAGCTATCATGTTTAACCTGAGGTTCATTCACCAGGGTAACAAGAAAAGCAATCGCAATCATTTTTCCCATTTCACTACCTTCTTCCCTCCTGAGATTCAACAAAAATCATAGGATTTAAATGGCATCTAGAAAATGAAAACAAGCTTCTGGTTTTCCAACCATCTTGATTGCAACTGAGATGCTCAGTGTCCATGTTCTTGCACTCCATTAGAAGGGTGATGGTTTATCCTCTCAGTGTTTACCAGAGCTTTCTAAGCCTTGACACATTGTTTCTAGCCCACACAACCTTCTACTCCAGCACCCATCTGACCATCTCCGAGAGCTTCACGGGATGGGGGCATAGATTCTTGCCACATTGAGACACTTCCCATGTCTTCAAATCCTTAGTCTTAGGGAACCTGATGCTCTGCTGCTGAACTCAGGTAACTTTCAACTCTCCATCTTTAGACTCCCTCTGCTCCTCATCAAAAAAATCAATCTCCATTTCTTAATGAAAACAAAGTCTTATGAATTCTTCCTTGGGCATCTGGAATACAAGTCTGAGGTTGGAGGAGGGGTACAAAAGGAAATTATTATCATCTTTTCATGAGTCTGCTTATGATAGTTAATATTATGTTTCAGCTTGGCAGGGCAACAGTGCCCAAACATTTAGTCAAATTATTCTGGACATTTCTGTAAAGGTCATTTTGGATGAGATTAACATTTAAATCAGTGGACTCTGAGTAAAGCAGATTATCCTCCAAACTGTGGTGGGCCTCATCCAATCAGTTGAATGCCTTAATAGAACAAAGACTAACTTCCATTGAGCAAAAATGAATTCTGTCAGAATACTGCCTTTCGACTCAGACTACAACTCTATCATGGTTCTCCAGCCTGCTCTGCAGATTTTGGATGTAGACCTCCACAATAGTATGATCTAATTCCTTAATCTGTCTCTGAGAAAAGAAAAAGAAAAAGAAAAGGAGAGAGGAAAGAAAAGAAAAAAGGGGAAGGGAAGGAAGGGAAGAGGAGAGAAGAGAAAGAGAGAGAAGAGAAAGGGGAGGAGAGAGGAAGGAAGGGAAGGGAACAGAAGGGAGGAAGGAAGGGAGGGAGGGAGGGAGAGAAGAGAAGAGAAGAGAAGAGAAGAGAAGAGAGAAGAGCATAGGTGTCTATCTGTAGATAGATGATAGATAGATAATAGACAGAGATATAACCATATATATATATAAGCATACCTCAGAGATATTGCAAGTTTGGTTTCAGACCACTGCAATAAAGCAAGTATCTCGATAATCTCAATAAAGTGAATCAAATACATTTTTTGTTTCCCAATGCATATAAAAGTTGTGTTTATACTATACTGCAGTCTACTATGTGTGCAATAGCATTGTGTCTAAAAAATTTTATATACCTTAAAGTATACTTCATTGCTAAAAAATGCCAACCATCAATAGTAATCATTGATCACAGATCATTATAACAGATGTAATAATAATGAAAGAGTTTGAAATATTCCAAGTATTACCAGAATGTGATGCAGAAACACAAAGTGAACAAATGTTATTGTTGGCAAATGGTGCCAACAGACTTGCTCAACACAGAGTTGCCGCAGCCTTAACTTGTAAAAAACAAAACAAGAAAAAAACCCCCACAACATCTATAAAGCACAATGAAGCAAAATGCAGTAAAGGTATGCCTATACACATACATACACATATATAGAGAGGTCAATTTCTAGAGATAGAGAGATAAAGAGGTGGTAAAAATGGCACTTTACTTCTGTGATCTTACTCCAAAAATCACAAAAGCCCAATACGATCATGCAAAAAAACATCACACAAAATCCAATTGAGGGACATTAGACAAAATACCCAACCAGTACTCCTCAAAACTGTCAAGGTCATCAAAAACAAAAAAGGGTCGCAAAACTGCCATATCTAAGAGGAGCCTAAGGAGACATGACAACAAAACATGATGTGGGATCCTGGATAAGATACTGGAACAGAAGATATGAAGTAAAATCCACGGGAATATGAGTGAAGTATGAATTTCAGTTAATAAAAGGTCTCAAAGGTTCATCAAGTATAATAAATATGCCATACTAACCTAAGCTGTTAATAGTAGGAGAGCCAGGGTAGAGTATATGGGAAGTCTCTATACTAACTTTGAAATTGTTCTATAAATCTAAAACTGCTCTAAAATTTATTTTTAAAAAATCACCTGGCTACAGTAATAAGAAAAATAGTAGTTTAAAGAAAACTGTGATATCCAAGAGAGTTAAGAATTAGGAGCTTCAAAAATCTACTTGGAGCTCTCTGCTTACTCCCTTGATAGAATTATACACTTAATTTTGACACTTCATTTGTCCATTGGGAATGGAAACAACACAGATATGCTCTATTCTGGCAAATCTAGTTTTGTTTTCTTCTTTTGTTTTCTTTTGTTCTGCCTGTTTCTTTAATTTGTGAACAGAGTTGAAGCAATCCAACTTCTTAATTCAAGGCATACTGTTGTTATTGGTGCTTGATTCACTCTTTATTATTATTTACACCTGCTTATTCACAAACCCACTCTATTTCCTCCTACCCACATAAGTAACCATTTTAACATGCTTTATGAGAATCTGACAAAAGCTCACCATCCCATAGCCCAAAAAAGGCTAAAAAGTGGTAATACTGCCAGTGCCTTCTTTTCTAATAGTAAAAACCTTATCGGAGATTAAAATCACTTAAATGGGAGCTTAGGTGACAAGTGGTATTGAAAGGCTCAGTATTGTTCCAAAGCTGTGGGTTTAATAGGACATTATTAAACCATTTAATCTCTCCTGCAGAGACATTTTCACACTGTCCCTTCAGGGAACTTTCCCCGTAGGAGGTCCTGGAGTCAGCCTGTGGCCAAGTTGGTGACAGTTCAAGAAGTTCATCCTGCTCTAATTTCAACTGAGCAGCAAGAGCACTAACAGCAGGAAATTCAAATTTGAAAATATCAAGGAAAAATACACACCGTCTTTCATTTCCCACCACCCAGGATATTAAACCCTGATGACCACGGGGAAGGCAAGGGGAAGACAAATTGCAGAAATAAGCAATGCTATTCTAAGTCGTCAGGTCATTTCAAGTGACAAATATGTCCATTTTATTTCTGAGGGAGTCATCATCTTCCCTAAAGGGAATAAAAACATGCCCTTAGAAGCTAGTTTGTCAAGGGAATGGAGTTATGTAAGGAAACTGACTGGTTCTACAGAGATTAAAATTCAGAGTTTTTACTTGAACGATGTTGGTTTTGAATCCAGCTTTGTTAGGTCATTCCAGCACACTGCTGTAATCAGATCCCTGGAAAACCTACGCACTGTTTCTCCCTTCTCTGGCAGCCAAAGTACACCTGTCAACCTTTGTTCTATAATCTGCCTGAGGCAGCAGATAACCAGAAGAGAGCATTGGAGGAAGGGAAACAGGACTTCAACCCCAGCTCAGTCCAACTCAGCCCGTACTCCCCAGGCAAGTCCAGGGAAGTCGATCTGTTGTTCCCTTTCCAGACATCAGTTCCAGCATTTTAGGATTACAGAAAACAGTACTAATGGGTACATTCAGCAGTTTGACTCTAGTCAGACTGTAAGGCAAGAGTCCTGCCATTTTTTTTTTTTTAATCTCCAGGAAGGCTGCTACTTTGAAGCCCATGTGCCACTATATTTCATTTAGACCAGCAGAGCCCGTTTCTTTTCCAGTGTTGAGAGAGATGGCTGCTTCTTCATCTGAAGACCAGATGAAGCCCTTGGGTTGCACATGAGGGCTGTGTTGAATGGGAACTATTTAAACATTAGAATTGCACTTAGCACAGCTGATGCTCCCCAAACGAGAAGCATCCGAACTAGAGGCCATTTTGGAGAATAACGCTTTCATGTGCCCATCTCAGGTTACTCTAAGCCAAACACTAATTAGTAGAAAGCTAACCAAACCTGAATGCACTATTGAAATATATCCTGTGCATACTCCTTCCTTTCTCCTTACCTAGCCCCATTTTCTTCCTTCTACTTCTTTTGCTTTTCTGCTACTTCTCCATCTTCCTCTCCTTCTCCCCTGCAAGTTAAAATGCACCCAAGTTAAATGCATGTAGGACTGTATGCTGCAATTCTGCTACACTGACCTTGCATGGTGTTATTAAAAGTGACCAAGTACATAAAGCAGGTATTCCCCATGCCTGGTGCTTCACAGCTCTTCAATAATGGGGGCTGGTGTTGACAATGAAGGCATGGCTCTCTCAGCCACTCACACTAAGCTCCACTTTCTCCTCACCAAAAGTAACAAACGTAATTTCAAGACCTGGGTTTGTTTTACCTTGGCTTCCTCCTAGAACCTCATTATTACAACACCTTTATTCCAGCTAAACTGAAAGACTGAAAATTCACAAAGACTTGCTTGAAAATTCTTCAGAGTTTAAAAAAGGTATTCAGAATAAAATTAATACCTAGAGTACCAGAGTTTCGCAATGAAAAGGAAAACAAGATTGGAAAGGAGTAGCAGCATATATTTTATCTAAGACAGCATGAGATAATAAAGAGAAGATGGAATCTGGAATGATACGTATCTGAGTTAAAAGTGTTTCTCTATAATTCTATTTTAGGCAGTTTGCTTAATTTCCCTGAGCCTCAGTTTCTCCAAATGTAAAACTTGGTTTTCTGATCAGTTACTGAAGCAATGAGGGTTACGCTCTATTCGGCATCCTAGAGAGAGAAAAAACCCAGGTGCTTTGTATTGCCAAAGGTCCAGACAGGAAAATAAACAGCACCCTTGCTATTTCAACAAAGAGAATTTAATATAAGGAATTTGTTAAACAGGCTAGGGGACAGAAAATGCAAGAGGGAAACACTGAGGTACAGCACATAGGTAATAATCATAGGGCCGGGGATAAAAGGAAAGAAGTTTCAATGTTCAGAGCTCTGCGGCTCTGAGGAGGAGCCCTGCCAGGGTGGGACACAGACCTCTAAGAGGAGATACTGACTGCCAGGAACTCAGAGGAGGGACACAGAGAACACAGACAGTTGGGCTCAGTCTCTGATTGGGGGTGGGTTGGGGAGGGGTCTACTGGCACCAGGAGCTCTGAGAAGTATGACTGAGGCTGCTTCTGGGGTTGCTGAAAAAAGCACTGGAGCTAAAGTGCCTTTTGGCGGTAACGCCAATGGGAAGAGCATCCTTCCTTCCTTCCAACCACACAATACAGTTCACAAAGCATCTAGCATTCACTCTAATAACCTTATATTCCAAAGTGAGTAATTAACCTTTATTAAAGAACACAGCTAAAAACATTCATGGTCATTTACTCGAAAAACAGTATTGTGGTTGGTAGCACAGATGTGGTGTGGGCATGAAAAGCTCTGAATTTACATTTAGTCCTCCTCATTTCCTAGCTGTGTGACCATAAGCAAATTTTAAAAATATTATTATTTATTAATTATTTCTCCTCCTATTGGAATTCTGGTTTGTGCCTTCTTGCCCTCCAAGTCTTCTATCCCTTCACCTTCTCTTGCACTTCCCAAACTGAACATCTCAAAAAGCCTGATAAAGATTTCTTTTTAGATGTCATATTTCCTCTATATGTCTACTTATCTAAAAGTCAATAGTATTTATTGAGTTCCAACTTCATGAAAGGCAGATACTAAAATAAGACTAATTTATTATATTAAATGTTTATTCAATGCCTATATATGCCAGACACCATGCTTAGAAATACAGAAGTAAATAAAACACAATCAATATACTCAAGTGAAAGTTGTGAATGTAGCATACAATTATAAAATAAGGCAACAATGAAGTAGTATGTCCACAGGTTCTTATAGAAGCACATATGAGGGAACACCCCATTCTGGGGTCTTCTTGGAAAAGTCGACAGCTGACCCATATCTTAGAGTAGAAAGTATCCAAGTAAAGACATAAAGGATGTGGAAGAATTTAAAACAAATTTATGATGGGGCACCTGGGTGGCTCAGTGGGTTAAGCCTCTGTCTTTGGCTCAGGTCATGATCTCAGGGTCCTGGGATCGAGCCACGCATCGGGCTCTCTGCTGGGCGGGGAGCCTGCTTCCCCCGCCCTCCCTCTCTCTGCCTGCCCCTCTGCCTACTTGTGATCTCTGTCTGTCAAATAAATAAATAAAATCTTAAAACAAAAACAACAAAACAAAAAAACCAAACTCATCATTTATCCTTTTCCTAGTACATCTTTAATGTCTCATTCTTCTGGAGATTGTTTCCCTATTCTAAAATAAGAATAATAATAATACTTTTTCTTCAACCGAATCACTTTCTTGATCTATCATTGCTCCAGCCTTCTGAAAAGCAATATATCTCCTCCTCACCTCTATCACTTAATAGTTACCATGTACTACTCATCACCCGAGCTTAATCGAATTATGCGAACTTGCTTGGTATTTTTTTAGAGAACAAAACATTATAGATGAGGCTAATGCTCCCTTTATACATGTGCTCAACTACATTACCTCCTGCCCTCCCCAGTGGTAATCACCATCTTGACTTTGCATGCATCTTTCCTTTGTATGTCTTACACTATTGTTATAGGTGCTTGCATCCATTAAAAATAGAATTTTGTAGGTTTTCAAACTTGATATAAATGATGTCCATCATATGGTATTTTTTCATTTTGTAGGTTACCTCCTTAAACTACACTACTTTGTGTTTTGAGTTATATCCACAAAGAAGCATATACTCTCATTCATCTAAGTGCTATAAAGGATCTCTAGTACTTGCAAATCACAATTTATTTAAATATTGTCTTATTCATTCTAATTACTTCTGATGTTTTGCTATTATCAACAACACTGCTATGAATGTTCCTGTATGTCTTCTGGTGAACAATGAGCAAGGAAAGAGTGAATTTGCTGGATGGTGGGGCAGGCATGTATTGTACTGTTAATGTTCAACCCAATCTTTCCCCCAACTTATTGTGCTCCCTCCCCACCCCAGGTGCTAGAAGTGAAATCTAACACTGGGCACCTGAAATTGACCCTGAACCATCATGCATTCACTTCCCCACCCCAAAATTTAGGCACATTTTAAATTGACCAAATAATGCCAAATTATTCTCCAAATTGGTTGAACTCCAAATTCTCACAGGCAGGGGTGAGTTGCTAAGTCTCCATTATCACCCTCAGACTTTAAAGTTAGCCAACTTTCATTCTTTTTTCCAGTTTGATAACTGTGAGGAGACATATCTTACTGTTTTATTTGATATTTCTCTGATTATTAGTGAGATAACCTCATTTTCTTTACCCATTCACATTTCCTCTTCTGCAGATTGTCAATTCAATGCCTTTATCCATTATCCTATCAAAATGTTTGCATTTCACGGTGATATGCAGGAATTATTAAACTCTAGAAGTTAAATATCTGTAATTTATGCAAGTTGTGAATATCTTCACCTAGCCTATGGCTTTTTAATAAGTCTATGACTTATTAATTTACTATTTAATAAGTCTATGACTTATTTTAAATTTACATAATCTTACACTAAAACATTTTCATTTTCATATACTCAAATTTATTTTTATCCTTTATAGTTTGCTTTTTCTTTTTTTATAAAATTTTTTTGTAACCCAAAGTCAAAAAGGTTTTCTCCCATATTTTCTTCTAAATATTTGAACATTTGCTTATGACGTCCTATCTCTAGCCATTTTGTGTATGGTGTGTGGCAGGGATGTGATTTTAATCATTTTTTTCCAACTGGTTTTTTGCCAAATAACTTTTTTGCATAGTTTTTAATGCCACTGTGTCATATTCCAAGTTTCCACATATGCATGGAGAGTTTTGGTGGTCTTGGTCCATTTATTTATCCCTTAACCAATGCCATGTGCCTTAATTACTATGGTATTAAAAATTAAGAAATACTTACTATCTATAAGGCAATTCACCATTTCTTTCTTTCTTTTAGATTTATCCACTCACTCTAGAGAGCAAGAGCAGGAGGGACAGAAGAAGAGGGAAAGAGACCCTCAAGCAGACTCCCCACTGAGCAATGGCACCCCTACCATCTTTTTTTCTAAAATTTTAACTATTATGTCCCTTTCTTCCATATTATTTCTAGGATGAGCTTGTCAAATTCCATGAAAAAATAGGATTTTAATTAAAATTTCATTGACAGTTTAGAATAACTTTGGAAGATTAATATCTTCATTAATCTTTTTATACATGAATATAGTATATCAACTCTCTCACATCCATTTTGTGGCCTTCAAAAATATTTTGTAATTTTCTCTATAAAGATATTAAATATTTTCTGTTAAATTTATCCCTTGGAGCCTTATAATGTGCTAAATTTATATTCCACTCTTCTATTTCTGGTGTTTAAGATGGCTAATAATGTTTTTACATTGATCTTACATCTAATAAATTTACTGAATGCTAGTATTTCTAGTAGTTTATAGATTCTATTAAAAGTTTCTATGGAAGCAATCACATGATCATATGGTCATGTGGTATATGCTTTTAATATGTTAATATGATGAATTACATGATAAGATTTTCTCATATATGGCTATCCTTACATTGCTGAAATAACTCCTACTTGATATTTATATACCTGAGAATATATATGTAGCCCACACATTAGCAGACTTCAATTTCTTTATATTTTAGTTTCTGCATCTGTATTCCTAAATGAAACTGATCTATAACTTTATTTTCCTTTCTTGATCTAGTTTAAATATCAAGTTTATGATATCATCACCAGAAAAGCTACTTAGCTTTCCATTTTAATTCTTTGGAACAGTTTTATAAGATGAAGATCTGTTCCTCAAAGGACTGGTAAAACTTACTTGTTAAAATTATCTGTGCTGTAAGACAGATGCCTTTAATGCATATCTGGGCTGGGGTTAATAGGTAGAGAGAGGGAGATTCTTAATTATTATCACAACTTCTTTGACGATTATTCTTTTATTTACATTCTTTACATCTTCCTGACTCAAATTAGTATTTTAAACATATTTTTCGAGAAAATTGTTTAATTTATCTAAGATTGAAATCAATTTTTTTTGTAGTATAAATATGTTTGTAGTATCCTTTCTACTGTTTTCACAGCCCTACTGGATACAAGTTACATACTTTTTTTATTCTCATGCATCTTTTTGTTCTTACCAGTTTTCTAAGGGTTAATCTATTACCAGTTTTTTTTTTTTTCAAAAAACAATATTTAGATTTTCTTGGTTCTTTGTATGTTTCCTTTATTTTCCATTTTATTTTCTTTTGGGATTTTTATTACTTTCTTTTTCCTACAACTTTCAGGTTGTTTTTGGTTTTTTGGTTTGTTTGGTTTTTTAGCTTTTTGAACCAAATAGGTAATTTATGTTTAATCATATCAATATGTTTAATCAGGTAATCATTTACTGTTAAGAAATGCATTAATTGTTGATGCATTCTTCCAACATTTTGTAATTTCACTGGGTTTTACACTTTAATTCATTAATCATTTTAACTATAATTTCATTTTTTATTAACATATAATGTATTATTTGTTTCAGGAGTACAGGTCTGTTATTCATCAGTCTTATACAATTCACAGCACTCACCATAATACATACCCTCCCCAATGTCCATCATCCAGCCACCCTACCCCTTCCCCTGCCCAACCAGCAACCTTCAGTTTGTTTCCTGAGATTAAGAGTCTCTTATGGTTTGTCTCCCTCCCCAGTCCCATCTTGTTTCATTTTTCCCTCCCTTTCACCCTCAACCCCCCTGCCCTGCCTCTCAAATTTCTCTTATCAGAGAGATCATATGGCAATTGTTTTCTCCGACTGATTTATTTTGCCTAGCATAATACCCTGTAGTGCCAACCACTTCTCTCCCAGTCTTCTCCCATTCTGTCAGTTGTCTTTTGGTTTTGTGGACTGTTTCCTTTGCTGTGCAAAAGTTTTGAACTTGGTGAAGTCCCAATAGTTTGTTTCTGCCCATGCTTCCCTTGCCTCTGGTGAGGTTTCTAGGAAGAAGTTGCTGTCACTGAGGTCAAAGAGGTTGCTGCCTGTGTTCTCTTCAAGAATTTTGATGGATTCCTGTCTCACCTTGAGGTCTTTCATCCATTACATATTTGTGTGTGCTGTAAGAAAATGGTCCAGTTTTATTCTTTTGCATGTGGCTGTCCAATTTTCCCAACACCATTTTTGAAGAGACTGTCTTTTATCCATTGGACATTCATTCCTGCTTTGTCAAAGATTAGCTGACCACAGAGTTGAGAGTCCATTTCTGGGCTCTCTATTCTGTTCCATTGATCTATGTTTCTGTTTTTGTGCCAGTACCATACTGTCTCGATGATGACAGCTTTTTATAGAGCTTGAAGTCTGGAATTGTGATGCCACCTACTTTGGCTTTCTTTTTCAACATTCCTCTGGCTATTCGGGGTCTTTTCTGGTTCCATATAAATTTTAGGATTATTTGTTCCATTTCTTTGAAAAAAGTTGATGGTATTTTGAAGGGGATTGCATTAAATGTGTACATTGCTTTAGGTAGCATAGACATTTTCGCAATATTTGTTCTTCCAGTCCATCAGCATGGAATGTTTTTCCATTTCTTTGTGGCTTCCTCAATTTCTTTCACGAGTACTTTATAGTTTTCTGAGTATAGATTCTTTGCCTCTGGTTAGGTTTATTCCTAGATATCTTACAGTTTTGGGTGCAATTGTAAATGGGATTGACTCCTTAATTTCTCTTTCTTCTGTCTTACTGTTGGTGTATAGAAACACAACTGACTTCTGTGCATTTGATTCTATATCCTGACACTTTGCTGAATTCCTGTATGAGTTTTAGCACTTTTGTAGTGGAGACCTTTGGGTTTTCCACATAAAGTATCAAATCATCTGCAAAGAGTGAGAGTTTGACTTCTTTGCTGATTCAGATGCCTTTTATTTCTTTTTGTTGTCTGATTGCTGAGGCTAGGACTTCTAGTACTATGTTGAATAGCAGTGGTGATAGTGGACATCCCTGCCATATTCCTGACCCTAGGGAAAAGCTTGCAGTTTTTCCCCACTGAGAACGATATTCGCTGTGGATTTCTCATAGACGGTTTGATGATATTGAGGTATGTACTCTCTATGCCTACACAGTGAAGAGTTTTGATCAAGAAAGGATGCTGTACTTTGTCATGCTTTTTCAGCATCTATTGAGAGTATCATATGGTTCTTGTTCTTTCCTTTTTATTGTATTTCACCACACTGATGGATTTGTGGATGTATAATTTCATTTCTGAAACATACTGGGGCTCTTAAAATATTTTCTTATTATTTCTAATTGAATTGCCATTTGGTTAGAGAACATGGAATGCACTGAGTCTTTGAAATTTATTGAGAGTTCTGTGTCTGAATGTGATCATAGTGTAAATACTTCACATGTACTTATAAGACGTCATATTCCATCTTTGTTCAACTTAGAATTCTATCTTGTCTGTTAGAGTAAGCTTCCTAATTGTGTTGCTTAAATATTGTCTATTCTTACTAATATCCCCTCAGCTTGTTCTGTAAGTATCTGACAGGGGTTAACTCTCCCACTAAAATTGTTGATTTGACCATCTTTCCTTACATTTTGTCCTGTTTTTACTTCATGTTTTCCAGGGATATGCCTTTAGGTGCAAATGGATTGTGATTGTTAAATCTTCTCAGAGAACTGTTCTTTACACAATTGTCCTCTTTTTCGATTAATACTTTAAATCTATGTTGTATGATATTAATATTGCTACACTAATTAGTTTATTTTCCCATCTCTTTGTTTTTAACCTTTCCATGTAATTTTGTTTTTGTGGTAAGCTTCATCAGCAGCATATGGCTACTTTACAATTCCTAATACCTGATTATTTTAAATTATTTCTACATCTTATTTTGTGTTTGGAGTTTACCAATATTTTTTACCAATATTTTCTTTGCTTCTTTATCTTTTTTTCTTTTTCTTGTCTCCATTAGGTAATGTTTTTTACATGCCTTTTTTATCCACCTGTAGATTTTATTACCATGGCCTTAGTTAACTTTTTAGCATAAATAATTAGCTACACATTATTCTAATACTCTAAAGATTACAGTATTTTTGTCTCCCTCTTAGACACAAAAAGGATGTTAGCACTCTATATCCATCAAATGTCCATTTCTTAGTTTTATCTTAAAGAAAAACATGACATTGGGGTTTTTTTACTTTGTTTCTTTTACATCAACTCTTAGAGACATTTTCCAACACAATGTGCCCTCTATTGCATCTTGTATCCCAGGGCCTAGCTATGCATTCACTTTTCTATACTCTGTATCTTTAATGATTCGTATATTGGTAATATTTGTCTAGTAAACTCTTGTACTTTTATATATCTGAAAATATATTTATTTGTCATCAATCTTGAATAATTCACCTTGATTATTATTCTTGGTT
Source organism: Mellivora capensis (assembly GCA_004024625.1). Classification (NCBI taxonomy): domain Eukaryota; kingdom Metazoa; phylum Chordata; class Mammalia; order Carnivora; family Mustelidae; genus Mellivora; species Mellivora capensis. The sequence continues at coordinate 22,093 of PISX010016039.1, forward strand.
GACATTTTACAATGGTAATTAAGAGTCTTCTGGCATCTGTTTTGATGACTGAAAAGTCAATTATAAGTCTAACTGCTGTTTCTTTGTAAGTTGTCAGCCTTTTATCTGTCATGGCTTTAAAGTTTCCCTTTCTCTCTGATATTTTGCAGCTTCCCTACAATGAGAAGACAGTGTTGAATACAGTGAATTTGTCACTACTATCTTTAATGCACAAATTCTCACTTTGTGTCCTCCCAACCTAGAGCTGATTTTGTTAGAAAGTAAGACTTATGGAGTACCTACCTGGCTCAGTCAGGAGAACATGCAGCTCTTGATCCTGGGGTTGTAAGTTCAAGCCCCTACACTGGGTGTAGAGGTTATATAAATAATTAAAAACTTTAAAAAGGGGAGGGGACTTATCCCTCACCCCTCAAGTATCTCTATGAAGGGATGTGCCCTAGAAAGTGACATGCTTTATTCTTGCTCCATCCCTTACACACTCCTTGCACCTGATTTCTGGGTGGCAGGCATTTACTTCACCACTCTTTGATTGGATAGAGCTAATCCATCATAAAGGCTATAAGCCCTGGAAGCTCAATCTTTTCCTCTTTCTTCATTTTGAACTGATATGAGACAGCAATCCTGGGTGCCTGTGTGCCACCCCAAAAATATCCATGGGTGTGATCCAACTGGAGAAGGGGTAAGCTAGAAGCAGAGGAAGCAAGGAACATCAGCAAACTTACTTGGCACTTGGCTGCATAGTTTGGCCTTGTCCTCCAACACAACTGTTATATTAGTGGCAAAACTCACTTTTTTCTTTTTTCTTTCTTTTAAATTGACATATAATTCACATACTGTCACATTCACCCCTTTAAACTCTACTATTCAGGGTGCCTGGGTGGCTCAGTGGGTTAAGCCTCTGCCTTTGGCTCAAGTCATGATCTCAGAGTCCTGGGATCAAGCCCCGCATTGGGCTCTCTGCTCAGCAGGAAGCCTACTCCTCCCCTCCCCCCCACTCTCTGCCTACTTGTGATCTCTGTCAAATAAATAAATAAATAAGTTTAAACTCTACTATTCATTTATTTTTCTGGATAGCCACAAAGTTGTACAACTCTACTATCTAATTCCAGAACAAGTTTAGCATGCCAAAAACAAACCTTGTATCCATTAGCAGCCACACCCCACCCTACCCCACTCCTAGCCCCTGGAAACCACTAGTCTGCTTTCTGTCTCTGTAGATTTGTCTATTCTGGTCATTTCATATCAATGGAATCATATAATATATGGCTTTTTGGTCTGGATTCTTCCAGTTAATAAGGCTCACTTGTACTTTCTCTTTCTCTCTCTGTCTTCGGGATCTATCCCTCAACTGGCTTCAAATATAGTAGTGTACAGAGAGGTGTTATTTATGGAACCCAGAAAACCCCACATAATTTTTGACTACTTAGTTTCAATAACTATACTTCTAATTCCCAAGATTTACTTACAAAGCCAGTTGTTCCTTTTTCTGTCTAGTTTATTTTCCCATTAAAAAAAAAAGGAATTATTTATTTGAAAGAGAGGACCATGGGAAGGGGCAGAGAGAAAGACTCTCAAGCAGCCTCTCTGCTGAGCATGGAGTCTGACAGAGGGTTCGATTTCATGACCCTGAGATCATGACCTGAGGCAAAATCAAGAGTCAGATGCTCAACCAACTGAGCCACCCAGTGCCCCTATTTTCCCATTTTCAAATAAACTCTTTGTATTATAACATAGATACAGAAAAAAGTATACATAAGAAGTATATATACCAATGAATTATTACAACCTAGTAAGCAAATATTATTCTGAAATTCCCTCATGCCCCCTTGTACCCTTTCTCTTCTTCTTTACACTACAAAATAACAATATCCTTATCCTAACTTCTAAAACCATATGAGTTTTCCAGTTTTTACACTTTAGAAGGTGGAAATCATATGGTATAGTATTTTTGCATGTGTTGTGTTATTTGACTATAATACTTGCCTGTAATACTTCCACTTTTAATAGAAAATATCTCTGGGGTTTTGTTTTGTTTTGTTTTGTTTTTGTTTTTTGCTTTGATGTCTTAAATACACACAAAAGTCTTTGTCAGACTGGTTCCTAAAATGATTTCATCTGGAGTGAATTCATGTTCTGATTTTTTTAAAAATTCTGTTCATTGTCCTTTTCAAAAAGCATTAATTTTTTCATGTGTTTTAAATTCTGTTTACAAGCTTGTTTAAAATAGATACTTTCAAAAAATTCATTTGCTTTCATGCTATCTCTGTGTGTGATTTTAGTATTTCACACTCATACCCATCTTGTGTAGAAGTTTTCTAATTATCTCCACCCATCATCCCAAGTCCAAGTCCAGGCCTGCCCCCTCAGTGGGACTATCACAGACCCAGGTACAAAGCCAGGGAGCACTGGAACACAGTTCCTACTTATGAGCCTGTGCTTTCATCCCTCCTGAATCCCTGTTCCCACCTCCACTCCTAAACTTTTCCTCACTCCACAGCTCACAAATTTTTAGAACCAGTCACCAATTACACATCATGAGGCTTTTTTTTTTTAGCAGTCTCTTTTCACAAGTGGTAGAAACTGTGCAGCTTTAATCAATGACATGGTTGTGTTCCCCCACCTCATCAGGAGCATGTTTGCAGAAACCAAGCTCCCTGCTTCAAAATGGAAAACCCAGAAGGTCTGTGCTGCAGCTGTCACCAACACTTGAGTTTAGAACCTTCCGCTAAGTCTTTTACTTCCTTTTTTACTTGTTAAAATCTATTATTGTATACTTGGGACAAAAAGATATCTACACAGTAGGAACACATTGCCCCATCTTAAACACATGCCTCAACTCTTTCCTGAAGCCGTTATCAGATAAATTATGGCAAAAATACTCTACAAAAAGGATTTACTTAAATGATCATCTATACTTCACCCAAGAGATACTGGCTTTCCCTCAACTCTAACTCTTTTTCATCTTCTCGGCACATTTCATACTGAGCACATTCCTGGGCTAAAAAGCTCTCACCATCTTTCTTGTCCATTACCTTGTATCTTCCTGATCATCTTCCTCTGTAACTGTTTCTTCTCTAGTTCATACTCACTCTTTGAACTCCCACTCCCTTAATGTGTGAACTTCCCCAAATAAATCTCTGGCTTTGTCCCTCTCTTCCTCCTCTCTATACTCTTTCCTTGGGTGACCTGTGCTTTTACAGCATCAAATACCATTTCTGTTTCCAAGCCTCTGCTTATACCACTGGTGCTTCTTCCTAGTTCCACTCCCACATTTCCCATTGTTTTCTGGACATCTCGAGCTTGATAAACTGCTGGCTTCTGAAGCATATTCATCCTAACTCCCACTGTTAGCTCCTCACCAGATGTGTTCTTTCTCCTTAGCATCACCAATTCCCTAGGTGCTTGGATAAAAACTGCTAAGGTAACTTCTCTTTTTTTCTCTTGGTTTAAGCAATTAGTCCTGAAATCCCACAGGATAAACCCCTATCCCCTTCTCATGGTTATTCTAGCTACTTCTCTAGTTAGAGTTCTAATTACCTCTTACCTGAACCATGTACCATCCCCCAACTCATTTCATTGACTCTAGTCTCTTTGTTCCCCAGTGCACCTGACATTCAGCCCTGACAGTCAACTTCCAAGAGTAGTTTGGTCCCTTCACACCCTTCCTTCAAAATGGCCAGTGCTTCCACAGGTCCTGCAGCATAGCGCACAACATATTTTGGCTGCCTTTCTTAAGACTCAGTGATGCCTGGGTGGCTCAGTCGATTGTGCATCCAACTCTTGGTTTCAACTCAGTCATGATATCAAGGTGGTGACACTGAACCCTGTATCTGGCTCCCTGTTCAGTGAGGAGTCTGCTTGGGATTCTCTTTCCATCTCCCTCTACCCCTCCCCTTGCACTCACATGCTCTCTCTCTCTAAAATAAATATATCTTTAAAAAAAAAAGAAAGAAAAAACACTCAGTGACCTACAGAAATCTGTTTCTCCTAATATCCCTCTAACTATGCTTCCAACCAGTTATCCTGCTAAGCATGTCCTATGATACAGCCACACCTAACTTCTCTGTGTCCCCTTTATAAGACTCCTTCATTGTCTCACAACATCCTTCTCCTTGGAATTTCTTTCTTTCCCATCCCTGTGAGCTCAAACCTTCACCCTTCTTTATGCCTCTGCTGAAAAGCCACTTTCTCCAATACTTTTTATCCCATCAGCCAAAATTAATCTCTTCTACCCTGAAACTCTTCCAGCATTCTATCTACACTTCTATTAATCCCTGCCCATCAGCTGATATGTATAAACATGTAGCATAATTGCTGTGAGACTATAATCCCCTGAGGACAGAGCATATTTTACTAACTCTGAGTCTTTCACAAAACCTGGCACACTCACTGGCTCAGAGTAGGCACTTAATAAGTGTTTCCCTGTTGAGTGAATGTATTAAAGACATGGCAGAAGAGACTTTTGTCTTGAGCTGGAGACTGAATGAGTTAAAAAATTTTCTCCTCCCAGATTCAATAATCCTCTGATTCTCAAAGTAAAAATACATTACCATAGAAACTTGTGGAATTTTAATTAATAGTAGACAAAATTAATAGCATAACCAGCAACCTTTGGGGAATATTTAGGCATAGTTTATATCTAACCCTATGTGACCAGTAGTCTTCCATAATCTCAAGACTCTGAAAGAAAGACTTGAAGCTGAAAAATACCTCAACTTAACTCTGCATCTGGTCACACTATAGCTCAGTGAAGTGAATATCTCACTTGGCATCCAAATCTCAGACTTCACACTTCTAACAAGCATTTATCAAACTCTTTCTATAACAGCATGGGGAGGGTCAGTCTGGCCCAGTAAGAGGCATACTCTTCGAAGGTAAGAATATTTAATGATAGACTGAAATGTTTACATTTTTATCCTATAGGCAACACTAAAGGAACTTTTTCAGAGGTAAAGTCAGAATATAAAATTTAAAACTTAAGTAGAAAATTTGGTCTAGTATCATGGAAAGGTAGAATGGTTAGGAACACTTCCTCATATTCTAACATGTCCAAGAGCCAGATCAGGAATTCCAACCACCACTACCCCACACCAAACTCAATTTACAGCTAATATCTTTGCACTGATTTCAGAGCATAACAACACATTTTCAGAAAAAATCCGAGCAAAAACTATAAATTTGCCTCTAGGCATGTAAATGTTATTGCATAATTAACTGAGACATGGATTAATGTAACTAAATTCACAAAAACAATCCCAATTAGGGAACTGTATCTTGAGAGGGTTTTTTTTTTTAACCCAAGCACCCACAGAATTTACTGTTTCAACTCTGTTTTGATTTCTAATGTTTCCTCTCCAGTAAACACATGAGATTTCAGAAAACCATGGGCTTGAATGAAGAAGGACATTGAGGTACTTTAAAGGATGCTTAAGGAGCACATTGCCAAGCTTTCTGCCAACTCTGAGGAACATTTGTAAATATGCTTCCAGTGGGATGCTTACCTATCTCTGAGGAAGATATTTTCTCTGTAAAAATCTCTGATCACTCTGATAGCATTTAAAGTAAAACTAACTGCACACATTCAGAAATCACTCCATCCTTATGGGGTGTAATAAAAGTAATATATAATTTTCCTGCCACCAGTATTAGCTCTTCAACATCCCAGGCCTAGATAAATTCCTAGTACAATAAAATGAGAAGCATTTCAATTTTTTATAATATTTTGCCTTTGTATTATCTACATATGAATCTTATATATCATTCTACATCTTCTATTGCTCCCCCCATAGACTAGTTTTAAGTGCTATTAAGTTATATTTAGCAAAGACAAACATACCTATTTAGTTACACACATCACACGTAACATCTAAGAAAGTGCTTTTAGGCATTATTTTTCATTTTCCCATCAATTCAGTACTTATCCCAGACAGATAATGTCAATGCCTACTGAATCTTTTCTTCTAGATCTGTGCTCTTGGTTTCTGCCCTGGGAGAATCAAAATCTATTGAACTACTCACATAATCATACCAGGAAACTACTCTAAGAAAATTCTATGAATAAATGATGGACAGCACAGGTTCTTTGAAGGGTCATCATACACCACAACCTATAAGGATAAAAAGTCATTTTGTACTTATCTATCACACTATTCCAAATACCAAGTCTCTTATGGTAATTCTTAAACTCTTCAAAAATAGTTTTAGTTCAAGGACAGTTCTTCAAAATCCAAAAATTTACTTTTGCCTTATTTCTTTTTTTTTAAATTTTTTTTTAATTAATTTATTTGTCAGAGAGAGAGGGAGAGAGAGAGCGAGCGAGCACAGGCAGAAGCAGAGGGAGAGGGAGAAGCAGGCTCCCTGCTGAGCAAGGAGCCCGATGCGGGACTCGATCCCAGGATGCTGGGATCATGACCTGAGCCGAAGGCAGCCGCCTAACCAACTGAGCCACCCAGGCGTCCCTACTTTTGCCTTATTTCTAAAGTAATTGACAGCTAATGAATTTTATCTCTATTAATACTATTACTACTAGTAGTAGTCCTTTTCAGTAGATGTTATTGAAACAAACTTAGTTCAAGTTATCATAAGCAAATCAAAAGAGAATTTACTGGCTTCTATGGCTAAAAGGAATATTTTTTAGTAACTCACAGGGTTAAGGAAAAACCTATTAAAAAAGGAAGGAGGAGCAAGATGGCGGAGGAGGAAAAGACCTAAATATCATTAGGTCCCAGGAATTCAGCTAGGTAATTATCAAACCATTCTGAACAGCTACAAACTCAATGGGAGAGAGAAGAGAAGAAGAGCAGCAATTCTAGGAACAGAAAATTGACCACTTCCTGAAAGCTAAGACGTGAGAAATGAATCTGAGGCAAAATTCAGGAAGTTAGTCCATGGGGGAAGGGGCTGGCTCCTGGCAAGTAAGAGAACAGCAGAACACAAAATCAGAACTTTTAGAAGTCTCTTCCACTGAGGGATGTTGCTTCAGAGGCTAAGTGGGGATGGAACCCTTGCAGGAACAATGTGGTCTCGGGAACTATAGGGTCACAAAAAGACCAGGGGTGTCTGAGTGGCAGAGCACCCAGGTATTGGAGCGGGGAAGCCAGCTGCAGAGACAGAGCCAATGAGTGGGCTCTCAGTTCGGATTACCTTAAACTGTGATCCAGCAGTCAGACCACTGCACTTCAGGCAGGGGCCCAACAAGCAGCAGATCCAGGGAGACTCACCTTCCTCCTCCGGGAGGACTGGTGCAGGAGTGGCTATAAAAATCAGCTGGGTTTGGAGACCCCAAACAGGGCCATGTGCCAGAGATAGAAACACTCAGTCACAGGCCAGGTGAGCTCAGAGTGCAGCTGGAGACCAGGGAGATGGGAGGGATTGACTACTTTTCTCTGAGGCCACATTGAGGAGTGGGGCCCTGAGCTCTTGTCTCCTATGGGGCTGGATATTGGGAGGCCACCCTTTTCATTCCCGTCCTCCAAAGCTGTATGGAAAGTATCCAGAAAATAAAAGCTCCTGAGGGGCGCCTGGGTGGCTCATGGGTTAAAGCCTCTGTCTTTGGCTCAGGTCATGATCCCAGGGTTCTGGGATCGAGCCCCGCATCGGGCTCTCTGCTCAGCAGGGAGCCTGCTTCCTCCTCTCTCTCTGCCTGCTTCCTCCTCTCTCTCTCTGCCTGCTTCTCTGCCTACTTGTGATCTCTGTCTGTCAAATAAATAAAATAAAATAAAATAAAATAAAATAAATAAAATAAAATAAAATAAAATAAATAAAATAAAATAAAATTTAAAAAAGCTCCTGAGACCAAAACTGAGCATATTACTTAGCCTGGCCCCTGGCAAGAGTGGTGCAATTCTGCCTCAAGCAAAGACATTTGAGAAACACTGCAACAAGCCCCTCCCCCAGAATATCAGCAAGAACATGAAGCCAAGACAAAGTTCTCTGATCAGTGAGAACTGCAGAACTCCAGAGCTAGGGGAAAGCAACACAGAATTCATAGCTTTTTTTCCCCATGATTCTTTAGTTTTCAAAGTTAAATTTTTTAATTTTATTTTTTTCTTATTCTATTTTTTTAATTTTTCCACCTTCCTTTTAACTATTTTATCTTATCAATACCTTTTTAAAAATCTTTTTAAATTTTCATTGTGATAGTCATACTTTATCCCTTCACTGTATTTAACCTTATTTCTTGTATACATATAGGTTTTTTCATTCTTTAAAACTTTGGGATACAATTTCCTCTAATAGATCAAAATATACCTTAATCTAGTGCATGCATGGCTTTGTTCTAGTCTCCAGCCTGCTCACATTCTTTCCTTTTTTTTTCTTTTCTTTTTTCAACCCACTTCTTATCAATTCCTTTTTTTAGAATCTTTTTAAATTTTCATCTTTATAGTCATATTTCATCCCTTCATCATGTTTACCCTTATCTTTGTATATATAAGTTTTTCTATCTTTAAAATTTTGGTAGGTAGTTTCTTCTAACAGACCAAAATACATCCAAAATCAAATGTGCCTCTGTTCTAGTTCCCAGTCATTTATAGATAGATAGATAGATACACACACACACATATATATATATATGTATATATATATATATATATTTTTTTTTTAAATTTTATATATTAAACTGGTGGGGCAGAAATGGGGAAGAAAAGGGAAAAATATATATTATATTATGTATTATAATATTTATATATAAATATTATATTATTATGTATTATAATATTTATATATTATATTATATATAATTATGTAGCATATTATTATATTATATTACATATTATATAATACATAATTTTTTTTTTCCTTTTCTTCCCCATTTCTTCTCCCTCCAGTTTTGGGTCTCTTCTGATTTGGTTAGTGTGTATTTTTGGGGGATCCTGGCCACCCCTTTAGTATTTTGGTCTCTCATTCACCTATTCTTATCTGGATAAAATGACATAGTAGAAAAACACACCACCAAGAAAAGAACAATAGGCAGTACCAACAGTTAGGGACCTAATCAATGTGGAAATTAGTAATATGTCAGAACTAGAGTTTAGAATGATGATTATCAAGTCGCTAGCTGGGCTCCAAAAAAGCATGGAAGATATTAGAGAATCCCTTTCTGGAGAAATAAAAGAACTAAAATCTAACCAAGTTGAAATCAAAAAAGCTATTAGTGAGGTGCAATAAAAAATGGAGGCACTTACTGCTAGGATAAATGAGGCAGAAGACAGAGTTAGTGATATAAAAGACCAAATGATAGAAAATAAAGAAGCTGAGCAAAAAGAAGGACAAACAACTACTAGACCACGAGGGCAGAATTCGAGAGATAAGTGACACCATTAGATGAAACAATATTAGAATAATTGGAGTCCCAGAAGAAGAAGAAAGAGAGAGAGAGGCAGAAGGTATATTGGAGCAAATTATAGCAGAGAATTTCCCTAATATGGCAAAGGGAACAAGCATCAAACTCCTACAGGCACAGAGAACCCCCTTCAAAATCAATAAAAATAGGTCCATACCCCATCACCTAATAGTAAAACTTACAAGTCTCAGTGACAAATAGAAAATCCTGAGAGCAACTCGGGACTAGAGGTCTGTAACATATGTTAGAAATATTAGATCTACAGAGACCTGGCAGGACAGAAAGGACTGGCATGAAATATTCAGAGCACTAAATGAGAAAAATATGCAGCCAAGAATACTATATCCAGCTAGGCTATCACTGAAAATAGAAGGAGAGATAAAAAGCTTCCAGGACAAACAAAAACAAAAAGCATTTGTAAACACCAAACAGCCCTACAGGAAATATTGAAAGGGGTCATCTAAGCAAAGAGAGATCTTAAAAGTAACAGACCAGAAAGGAATAGAGACGATATATAGTAACAGTCACCTTACAGGCAATACAGTGGCACTAAATTCATACCTTTCAATAGTTACCCTGAATGTAAATGGGCTAAATGCCCCAATCAAAAGACACAGGGTGTCAGAATGGATAGAAAAACAAGACCCATTGATCTGCTGTCTACAATAAACTCATTTTAGACCCCAAGACACCTCCAGATTTAAAGTGAGGGGATGGAAAACAATTTACCATGCTAATGGACATCAAGAGAAAGCTGGAATGGCTATATTTATATCAGATAAATTAGATTTTAAGCCAAAGACTGTAATAAGAGATGAGGAAGGACACTGTATCATACTTAAAGGGTGTGTCCAACAGGAAGATCTAACAGTTTTAAATATCTGTGCACCTAACAGGGGAGCAGCCAATTATATAAACCAATTAATAACAAAGTCAAAGAAGCACATTGACAATAATACAATAATAGTAGGGGACTTTAACCCACCCCCCCTCACTGATGTGGACAGATCATCTAGGCAAAAGATCAACAAGGAAACAAAGGCTTTAAATGACACACTGGACCAGATGGACATCACAGATATATTCAGAACATCCTATCCCAAAGCAACAGAATACAGATTCTTCTCTAATGCACATGGAACACTCTCCAGAATAGAATTCCAGGAATTTGGTAAAGTGTCAGGATATAAAATCAATGCACAGAAGTCAGTTGCATTTCTATACACCAACAGCAAGACAGAAGAAAGAGAAATTAAGGAGTCAATCCCATTTACAATTGCACCCAAAACTGTAAGATACCTAGGAATAAACCTAACCAAAGAGGCAAAGAATCTATACTCAGAAAACTATAAAGTACTCATGAAAGAAATTGAGGAAGACACAAAGAAATGGAAAAATGTTCCATGCTCATGGACTGGAAGAACAAATATTGTGAAGATGTCTATTCTACCTAAAGCAATCTACATGCTTAATGCAATCCCTACCAAAATCCCATCCATTTTTTTCAAAGAAATAGAACAAATAATCTTAAAATTTATATGGAACCATAAGAGACCTTGAATAGCCAAAGGAATTTTGAAAAAGAAAGTCAAAGTAGGTGGCATCACAATTCCAGACTTCAAGCTCTATTAAAAAGCTGTCATCATGAAGACAGTATGGTACTGGCACAAAAACAGACACGTAGATCAATGGAACAGAATAGAGAGCCCAGAAATAGACCCTCAACTCTATGGTCAACTAATCTTCGACAAAGCAGGAAGGAATGTCCAATGGAAAAAAGACAGCCTCTTCAACAAATGGCACTGGGAAAATTGGACAGCCACATGCAGAAGAATAAAACTAGACCATTTCCTTACAGCACACACAAAAATAGAATGGATGAAAGACCTCAATGTGAGACAGGAATCCATCAAAATTCTTGAGAACATAGGCAGCAACCTCTTTGACCTCAGCCACAGCAACTTCTTCCTAGAAACATCACCAGAGGCAAGGTAAGCAAGGGCAGAAATGAATATTGAGACTTCATCAAGATCAAAAGCTTTTGCACAGCAAAGGAAACAGTCCAAAAACCAAAAGACAACTGACAAAATGGGAGGAGATATTTGCAAATGCCATATCAGATAAAGGACTAGTATCCAAAATCTATAAAGAACCTCTCAAACTCAACACCCAAAGAATAAGCAATCCAATCAAGAAATGGGCAGAAGACATAAACAGACATTACTTCAGACACATGAAAAAGTGCTCAACATCACTCAATATCAGCAAAATACAAATCAAAACCACAGTGAGATACTACCCCACACTGGTAAGAATGACTAAAATTAACAAGTCAGGAAATGATAGATGTTGGAGAGTATGTGGAGAAAGGGGAACCCTCCTACACTGTTGGTGGGAATGCAAGCGGGTGCAGCCATTCTGGAAAACAGTATGAAGGTTCCTCACAAGGTTGAAAATAGTGCTACCCTATGACCCAGCAATTGCACTATTGGGTATATACCATAAAAATACATATGTAGTGATCTGAAGGGGCATGTGCACTTGAATGTTTAGAGCAGCAATGTCCACAATAGTACAAGTATGGAAAGAGCCTAGATGTCCCTCAACAGATGAATGGATTAAGAAGATGTGGTGTATATATATAAAAAGGAATACTATATCATAAAAATGAAATCTTGCAACAATGTGGATGGAAATAGAGGGTATTATGCTAAGCAAAATAAGTCAATCAGAAAAAGACAATTATCATATGATCTCTCTGACATGAGGAATTTGAGAGGGAGGGTCAGGGGTTATGGGGGGTAGGGAGGGAAAAAATGAAACAAGATGGGATAGGGAGGGAGACAAACCGTAAGAGACTCAATCTCATGAAAAAACCAGGGTTGCTGGCGGGGGTAGGGATAGGGTGGCTAGGTTATGGACATTGGGGAGGGTATGTGCTATGGTGAGTGCTATGAAATGTGTAAGCCTGATGATTCACAGATCTGTACCCCTGGGGCAAATAATACATTATATGTTAATATTAAAAATTTTTAATAAAAAATTTTAAAAAGAAGAAAAAGCTTATTTTATAGATTGTAAATATTAAAATGATGAAGAATTTAATTTAAAAAACTGAAGGACTCACTAACTCAATGCTGCCAGGACTCTCTTAGTCTCTTTTCTCTCCACTTATCTCTATTTTTTTGCCTCATTCTCTCCCACTACTGGATTTTTACCGAGTGACCAAGGAACATGGTCATTGGCATCTCTATGACTACAAAGAGCAGTTGAGCAGGACAAGGAAGGAAGGATAGACTAATTTTCCTAGCATCCAAATACTGATCCTTAGAAAGAACCTAATTAGGCCTACCTAGCTCCAGTATCAACCCCTTCGATGGAAAACTATCGTCAGTCAGATCTGAGTCAAGGGGGAAAGTATGTTACAGAAAGTAAGGAGGTAGGCAAGCTCACAGGAAAAGCTAAAAAACAATAGCTCCAAAGCCCATTAAAAATAATAATTGGGGGGATCTGGGTGGCTCAGTTGGTTATATGACTGCCTTCGGCTCAGGTCATGATCCCAGAGTCCTGGGATTGAGCCCCAGGACTCCTTATTCTGTGGGAACCCTGGTTCTCCCTCCCCACTGTCCCTGTTTATATTCCCTCTCTCGCTATCTCTGGCAAATAAATAAATGAAATCTTTGAAATAATAACAATAATAATAATAATAATTGGTATCTGTGTAATTAAAAGTCATACAAGGAGGCTCACAAATGAACATATATTTTGATTAGCTTTCCAAAGTGAAATTATTATCAACCTTTTCAAAATCCTGAGATTCCTCTTCAAAAATCCTTATTTCCAGGTTTTCTTGAAAATGCAAAAGATCTGACCACATCCCCCAAATGTTAACAAGTATAGTAAGCTGAGTATGCCACTTTTCATTGGGACATACCCTTTCCCATTCATGATGGCCTATTTCATTCATTTCTGTCACTCACTTGGCCCTAAGTACTTCAGAGTATAACCCTGACTGGTACCTCCCTTCAAATTTATGGGCATTATTTCTTTCCATCTTCTCAGTAATGCTTTGCCATTGTATTATACTCCCAAGGAAGCCAAATTCAGTTTTCATGACATGCCCAAGGTCACATGGCTAATAAGTTGAAGAGTTGAGACTTCTCAGGCACATCTCAAATTTAGGGTTTTAAAGGAGCAGCTTTCAATCTTCTTTTTAAGCTGTGAAACACTTCCTGTCAAATGAAATCCTGAGTGGATCACTCATATGTCAACTAATGGAAGTGGAGCTCTACAGATGAAGTAAGAGTCTAGGGCTGGGAACTCAGATTGGAGTCCCACAAGCTGGGAGCTCTTCCACTTCACTTTCTGATTCTGTCACCATCCCTACTCCCACCTCACCCTGCACTGGCTCCTAAGGCATTTTCACCAAGCACTGTGAGACACTTTCTTATCATAACATAATTAAAGTGAGAGGTATAAGGTAGTCACTGGTACTCTGGGAAATCAATCCTTCAAAGAGATGAAGAGAAATACATTTACAATACACTATAAAACATAATATAAATGTAATACATAATGTGGTGCCTGCGTGGCTCAGTCATTAAGTGTCTGCCTTCAGCTCATGTCATGATCCCAGGGTCCTGGGATCACACCCTGCAACAGACTTCCTGCTCAGCAGAGAGCCCGCTTCTCCCTCTCCCTCTGCCTGCTGCTCTGCCTACTTGTGCTCTCTCTCTATCTCTCAAATAAATAGTCTTTTTAAAAAATTATAGAAGATGTGATTGTACTATATATTTTAATATTCATATATGTAATCTCAAAGAATGTCTACAATGTAAAATAACATACCTGCTTGGCCATACAGATAGTAGTCTAGGAAAAGAGCCTCCAAAATGTTGGTAACCAAGTAACTCAGATGAAAGGGGGTATATCAGTCAGGCTTCATTCGGGAAAAGAGAAGCCACCCTATTATTCTATTATGAAGCAGTTATTATAGGAATTAGGATCTTCTACAGTCATTGGAAGAGCTAAGGGAACAGAGATAAGGGGAGGTGCCTGTGAAATCAGAGCCAGCTTGGTCAGCATCTTGCGCTCAGCTTGAAACATCAAAGAGTTTAGGGCAAAAAACTCCAAAGGAAGCAGCTTTGAGTTTGCAATGGCCTCCAGAGAACACCGGCTTCTCGCATTCTTTGCCCTTGCAAATCTTATGTAAATTCTTATTAGCAAATTCAAGACTGGAACAATTCGGAGATGGGGACAGGGATAACTGTACTTCCTGATTTCTCTTCTGTAATGTGGAGAAAACCTTAGAGAGGGGCCATAGGGATGCAAAGTTGACAACAAACAATTCAAATAGGAGCACTTTAGAAACAAGTAAATTTGGGCAAAGAAAATAATATATTCCTCATCTGGATGGTTATTGACTGAGGTGTGTCTCTTCAAACACATCTGGGTCTTCTGTCCTCAGTCTGTGCAGTACCTCCTGGTTTGTCTCTTGTTGAGATGGAGAACTGATGGTTAAGGAGGGAATTTGACCAAGAATTGTCAGATTCAGGACAAGTAGATGTGCATCGAGGCACAGAATGTAAATAATACATAAACAAAATGGACATTTAAATACCAGAAGACAGATAGATATTAGTAGGATTTGGTAGGATGGAACTTTGGCAAGTAGGTACTAATGGAAGCACAAAGTCTTCAAAAAAAAAAAAAAAAAGATGTATTATAATGAAGGTTGGAGTCACATACCATAGCAGAGGCTGCTATTTTCTTACTCTCACAAGTCTCTTCTTTAAAAGAACAAAACAAAACAAAAACCCCACACACAATTTTTTTTAGCCAGGCACACAGCCTCTTAGAATAAAAGTCTACATTGCCCATGCCTTGGCAGCCCTGTGACTAAATGTCTGCCAATGATTATAAGCAGACGCATTACACAGAACTCTGAGAAATAATGCAGTCTTTCCCACTTCTTTCTTCCTACTGCCTGAAATGGGGATGTGATGGTAGGAGCTCCAACAGCCATTGTATACCATTTAATCTTGGGAATGGAAGCCATAGGGTTAAGGATGGCAGAGGAAATAAGTAGGAAAAAACTGTACAAGCTACCTGCAGACTTCTTTTACATGAGAGAGAAATAACCCTCTATCTTACTGAAGCCACTGTTGAGAGATGGGTCCTTGTTATAAACAGCCAAATGCAATTCCTAATTGTGAGATGATTGAAGGTATCAGAGGATACTTGCTTGGAGTGCAGACATAAGACAGGGGCTGAAAATGCAAACACCTTCAGGGGCTAGGTAGTTAACAGGAATAAATAAGTAACATAAGAAAAGGAAAGGCAGGGCACCTGGGTGGCTCAGTGGGTTAAAGCCTCTGCCTTCAGCTCAGGTCATGATCCCAGGGTCCTGGGAGAGAGCCCTATATGGGGCTCTCTGCTCAGCGGGGAGCCCGCTTCCCTTTCTCTCTCTCTACCTGCCTCTCTGCCTACTTGTGATTTCTGTCTGTCAAATAAATAAATAAAATCTGTAAAATAAAAAAAAAGAAAAGGAAAGGCATTGGGAGGACCAAGTCATGATCAGAAAACAGACAGTGTTAACTGACCTAACACAGAAAATTGGAGATCAATTATTAAATATCAAATATCTCTATTAAATATCAATTATTAAATATAATACTCTCATTCTCAAAAAACTGGTTTTTCTAGGTCACAAAAGCAATCATGTCACTTCCCTGCTCATCTCCATTGTCTGAGGATAAAATTCAAACTTTGTAACCATGGTCTGCAAGGCCAGAAACCTCTCTTTAGTCTTGTCTCTGTCTTCTTTCTCCATCCTCCCTGCACTTGAGCCATCTGCAGATGTAGAGGCCCACCCTGTTCAATCTGGAATGTGCTGCCTATCTCCTTCTCTCCACTTTGCCTTTCTAGTATAAATCCTTGGTCATTACTTTTCCAGAGGAATCCCAGATCGCAGACTTTGGTGTGAAGTCTTCTCTGAATAGTGTGAATGTTCAAAGAATGGGAATGTTGCTTTCAGGTTCAGGAATTAGAAAAATAATAGTTGTAGAGGTGACATTTTAATTGGGGATTAAGTGATGAGCAAACTTTTGCAAGGCTAAGGTACAGGAAGGAAAAAGTATATATCAGAAACATGAGCAAAGGTCCGGAGATGAGAAACATGCTGTTAGTTTAGGGAACAGCAAGTGATATAGATTGGTCATAACACTGGCTACACACATAAGGCAACCTTGCTAGGGAGAGCTCAAAATCACTAACAAATTATGTGCAGTTAAAACATTTAATAAGAATCTTCTACATGTAGAGCCTTATGCTAGCTCACTAATTGTAAAGTCAGATTCCTTAAGGAATTCAAGTCTACTAGGAGAAACAGACATGCAATAGGTCATCTCAATATGTTTTGGATAAATATTATGATACAGATATACATGGTGTGCTCTGGGAACTCATGACAGGGATTATGCTCTTATTTACTAAATGTCTAATACACTATGCACTTTATACACATTATTTTACTTAAGATTCGTAGCAGCCCTTGAAGGTGGGTATTTTTATCTCCAAATTAAATGATAAGAACACTGTGATTCAGAAAATTTAGGCAACACTGTCCAAGGTCACACATAAATTAGTAGCATTCTTTCCACTACATCATGCTAAAAGGAGTTTACTTAACTTGGTGGACAATGAGGTGTCATTGAAGGGTTCTGAGCAGAGAAATGAAATATTCAGAACAATGCCTTAAGAGGATTAATATGGTAGTGATGTAAAAAAAGAAAGGACAACAGAGAGACCAATTAGAAAGCTATGGAAAGTCCAGGATTGAAATGATGATCTTCAGAAATGGCTGCTTAAAAACAAACAAACAAAAGGCTATGATTATGCTTTGTGCAGTAATCATGAGCACTGTTCACCATGTATGTTCACCAAATATTCTGTTTCTCTCCCTTCTGGGCATTTGATAAGCTTTCTCTTCCTTGTCCCCTTTGAGTTAAGTGCAGTCACATGACATGCTTTGGCCAATGAAATGTGAATAGAAATCACAGGTTTCACCACACTGTCTGTTCTCTCTTACGTCACAGCAATGACAAATGATCCAGAGAGCACTGGCCAATTAGCCTGGAACCTGGAGTAAGAATGACGTGGAACAGAGCCCCCTCTGGTTTACCAGGGACAAGAAGCATTAGTGAGAAATAAAATTTGTTTATTTTAACCCACTGGACTTGGGGCTTGTTTGTTACTGCAGCATAACTCAGCTGACTCTAATTGATACCACATCTCTTCCTGAGACTTACTCGTTTCCAGCCCTGCTTCTCAAACTTTAATATACATGTAATATCTGGAGATATTGTTAAAATGTAGATTCTGGTTCAGTAGATCTGGAGTGAGGCCCAAGATACCACATTTCTAAAACAATCTCCCAATCCCAGGTGATGTGGATGCTGCTTGTTCACACTTCTGGGACTGCAAGAATCTGAAACCTCAATGCACGAGAACATAGCAAATAGCTACATATGGCCTTCCCATACTACCCAAGAAGGAGTCCATATGGTATAGTTTTGTATTCCCATTGTAACTCAAAGGAAACTTTCACAATATTCGGAGCCCTTGATGTCCTGCAAATGAAGGAAGAGTATGGTCCTCAAATTCCTTGCAGCAGTAACCCACTTAGGTGGCACCAACCTTGACTTCCAAATGGAACAGTATATCCGCAAAAGGAAATGGGATGGTATCTACATCATAAATCTGAAAAGAACCTTGGAGAAGCTTCTTCTGGCAGTTCATGCCTTTGTTGCCATTGCAAATCCAGCTGATGTCAATGTCATACCATCTGGGAATACTGGCCAGTGAGCTGTACTGAAGTTTGCTGCTGCTACTGGAGCCATTCCTATTGCTGGCTTCTTCACTCTTAGAACCTTCACTAACCAGATCCAGGCAGCCTTCTGAGAGCCTAGACTTCTGGTGGTTACTGATACCAGGGCTGACCACCAGCTTCTCAGAGAGACAGGTTAACCTGCCTACCACTGCTCCATGTTAACAAGGACTCTCCTCTGAGTTCTGTGGACATCACCATCTCTTGCAACGACAAAGGAGCTCACTCGGTGGGTCTGATGTGGTGGATGCTGGCCTAGGAAGTTCTGCGCATGTTTGGCACCATTTCCCATGGAGACCCATGGGAAGTCAAGCCTGATTTCTATTTCCACAGAGATCCTGAGGAGATCAAAAAGGAATAGCAGGCTGCTGGTGACAAGACCCTGACCAAGGAGGAATTTCAGGGTGAGTGGACTGCCCCAGTTTCAGCTCCCGAGTTCACTGCTACTCTACCTGAAGTCACAGACTGGACTGAAGGCATGCTGGTACCTTCCCTGCTGAAGACTGGAGTATGCGGTCACTGCTCAGGCCACTGAATGGGTAGGAACAACCACTGAATGGTCTTAAGCTGCTCTTCCACAAAAACAAACAAAATGGGAAAAGGTTCTTAAAAAAAAAAAAGCTATGAAGCTACATTTAAATTAACTATAATTAAATATTCAGTCTCACAGTCATACTGGCCACCTTTCAAGTGCTGAAAAGCTCCACGAGGCCAGTGGGCTACTGTATTTAATGGTAGAGAGCTGTTTAAACATTTACATCATCACAAAAGTTTTATCAGATGGTGCTATTGTACAGCAGTATACAGAAATTTAGTGACAATTAGCCCTGGCATCATGGGGGATGGGCATGGTCAAGATAAAGGCAAGCAGAGCTGCTGGTATCAAACAGCAATGTGATGGAAAACAGAGTGGTTTGAGTCCCAGGACATGAAGCTGAGACAGAAGCAAAATGTGACATTCAATCTGAGTACAGGATAAATTCCTGCCCTGCCTAATCATTTTATTTCCCCTGTGGATCATTTTAAGAGATTCCATTTCAGGGAAAGCTGTTCCAGGGAGCCTCTTCTCTCCTTGCCCTGATCTTGTCTATCCAATTTGGCTAATCTATTTTCTTCCCCCAGAAAACACACGACACGAAGTATAACACTTGTTTTTTATCTCCTTTCCCCAAGAAATCAATAGCACTCAGAGAGAGCATGCCTGTAAGCACTGCCAAAAGAGCTACAGAATTATACAGTACAGTAGGCATGTGGCTATGATTGGATGCTAGCTGCTGCCTGCTGCCAGTGCGGCTCTACACACTGGGGCCCACTCACCTCTCTCCCCACCTTTCCCTTCCCCAGAAATTCAGACAACAGGAAGAATCTCCTGGTTCACCTCATTCCCTCTTCCTTACCTCTGTTCACCCTGAAAATAAGAGACCTCTTGTTTTAGACTCAGACCTGGGCAGGCGTTATTAATCTGAGATCCATGGGCATGGTGGAATTGTGTGGAAAAGCTTGGTGTATGTTACATAGTCCCCAATGCCCCCCACCCCAAGCTAACAGAGAAGTGGGGATGGACTATAGCTGGCTCCATCCAGATTCTGGTGGCCTGGTGCATCTGAAGAGGAGCAAATAGACTCTAAAAGGAACAAAAGGATTGGCATAGTCACAGAGAAGAAAAGACAGGACTAAAAGACTGCCTATGAGGGACAGGTTAGGAGTGACCCGCTGGAAAAGTCACTGAAAAGCAGAAGGAATAGAGGAAAATGTCATCTAGGATATCAATTCAGACCATATGCCCCACTAAACAGTAACTCCCTTTTCACCCTTCCCCATATTACCAAGGCCTTAGTCACATTCCCAGGGAATAATCCTAGAATGGTAAAATTCACCCTCCTCCCTAGCAGCAATAAGGACACAATAACCATTAAGCTGAAGCTGAAACCTATTACAGCCAAGTTGGTAGATGGTGCAAGTTCATAGAGCTTATAGGTTTTAGCAGATTCTTAAAGAACCTCTTGGACTAAAGGTCCACACTGCTGTCTGAAGATCTCTGACAAAAGATACAATGCATCTGTAAATACTGGCAGAACTGGCCATGTCCTTTCAAGGGCCTCCCTCTTCCACCTTCCTGCCTCCCATTATTAATAATGTCATGTTCAGGGGCACCTAGCTGGCTCAGTCAGTGGAATAGGTGACTCTTCATCCCAGGGCCATGTTTTGAGCCCCATGTTGAATGTAGAGATTATTTAAAAATAAAATCTTTTAAAATAATAATAATAATGCCACATTGAGGACTTACAGAAACATAGTTACTCTAGTTCTTCTCTGACAATTTCACCTCAAAGATTTCTAACTGTGGGAGAGAATGAATTTATCCCTGACCCCCTCTCCTCACCCCAGGGACCTGAGACAGACCCCCCAAATGATTACCATAGCAGATCAAGTTCTTTGAAGTCTGTGCTCCATCTTTAAACATACTGAGTTTTTACTCTGTAATCTAGCCATGCTTGTTTAAATACAAAAATCGTGACTTCTACTACAGATCTTCAAGTACGACTAATACCCAAAAAGTTATGCCAAGCTAATCTGTAGATGCAGGTACTTGCCATCACATAACCATGGGCTCTCCAGACTTGTAACTCTGTGTGAGAACCACGACAGACTTTGCTGATTCCCTGGCTATTTTTATGAATCTACCAAGTGCCTTGCCCTTTCCAGATGCTCAAAACACATGGAAATTAAAAAAAAAAAAACCTGTCTTCTAGGAACTCACAGTCTAGAAGATAAAGTAAACAATCATAATTTTGTGCATGGATATACTACTGCAAAGGAAAGAACAGGGTGCAGGTGACCAGAGGCAGACAACAAGACTTATTAAGGGTCACTGAGATAATGCAGACAAGTGTCTTTGCTTAATAATTTCTCCCACAAGTGTGAATCCCTTTAGTGAAGGAAAAAGAGAACTCCTTGATTTTTCTTGAGTGACCAAGACCCTAGAAGGCCTCACTAGATATGTAGGCAGCAGATCTGCGCAGAGTTCTATCTTCTTGGCTGAATCTTGAGCAAGTTACTACTTGCTCAGTTCTGTTCTCTAGGTTATGATTATCACACCCATCCCCATAACATGAAGGTAGGTAGAAAAGGATACCAAACAGAGCCATCTCTGGTGGCACATCTTTCCTCAGAGGGTGAACAGAAGTTCAGTCTACTGGAAACACAAAATGGGCGCTTGAGCAAGTCTCTGATATATTCAGAATGAGTCAATTTTAAAAATCCATATCCCTCCATTACAGGGGTCAGCAAAAGGCAAGACAGTAAATATTTTAGGTTTTGCCGACCATGTCTAGTCTTTGTCACACTATTCAACTCTGCTCTTACATCAGGAAAGTGGCCCTAATGACTCCTTCAACAAATGAGCATGACTGTGTTCCAATAAAACTTTATTAATGGACACTCTAATTTCAATTTCATCTAATTTTCCCTTTCTAAAAATATCATTCTTCTTTGATTTTTTTGGTAACCATTTAGAAATGTAAAAACTATTCTTAATTTGAGGGCTTATACAAAAGCAGGCAGTGTTTGCCCACCCTGTTGTATTAGTAAACTACTGCTTTTCATCACATGATGGCAAGTTGGTTTTAAGAAAACCCTGCCATCATGTGACTCATTATGCATGAATCCACATGGCCCCATAACCATGATGACTGAAAACTCATCAAGGATATGGAGATGAATTTGTGTATACAAAATATTCCTTTTTATTCTGAGCAGTCTTTTCAAATTGTTGGATAGATATTGCAGGACATCTGGTTCTAGCAGGTAAAATTTTCATATTTTTATTTTTTGCAGCAAACAAAGAGAAAGAACTGAATGATTTCATCCACCAAGAACAGAGCATAGCAGCCACCTCTCAACAACAAGACAAAAGGACAGCAGCAGAGGAGGCAGGGCCCCAGGCCAGGCACAGCACCAGGAGAGCACACAGCCTTCTGCACAGCCGCCTACCACCTTGCAAGGAAGGATTAATGGGATTTGCAGGCCATGCTGCCCTGCTGGGGGTTGTACTCCTGTGAATAAGACAAGGTCCCTGAGCCATACACGTAGCAGATACACGTCAATGCCAGGAAATGTTATCGCCAAACACTGCCTGCATCATGAGCCATGAGCAAGGCCAGCTGCTCAGGAGTGCAATTTTCTAGCTATCAGAGAGTTCTCGACAATGCAGAGTACTGCTAAGCTCCTTGGAGACCCAAATTGGATTTCTCTTGTTTTCTTTTTTTCCAACTTCAGGGATCAACTTGGGGTAGCAACTTGGGTATCTTGTTCAAGGAGACAGAAAGTGAATTGATGCACTTTCTGCAAACCCTCTTCCTACTTCCATGCCTAGTATCTCATACCCACAACAGATCTTTAGCAATTCAGTTCCATCCCATTCACTAAACTAAGCCAGTTACTGGAGATAAGGCAGTAAACCAGACAGCTTTGGTTTGGACTAGTTAGCTAGCAGAGAAAACACCTTACTAGTAATTCAAATATGACACATATTACAGTAAGAGACACATCAAGTGCTATAAATGCATCTAGGAAGAGAATACAGCCTACTCTTGGATGCAGAGAAGGCCTCCTTGAGAAAGGACCCACAGTTGTTGGCATGGTAAAGAGGAAGAGAAGATTTCCAGCAGAAGAAATAAAGTGTGTGAAGAATGCAGAGTAGAAACTGGGGTGTGATCACAGATGTGAAGTATTAAACTCCATAAAGCTGGAAAGAAGGAACAACTTGGTCCTTGCAAAGGGCCTCTCCCAAGTGTTCCATGACCATCTACAGCAATATAGAGAGCTAACCTCTCCCATTTTTCCTTCCTTCTGTATACAACTTTATTACAGGGCACCTTGCATATGGATCAGTTACTTGTTTACAGTTCAGTTCCCCATTTAAATCAAAAGATAGATTTTGTTTTGTATTCCTCATGCCCGTCCAAATGTAAGGGCTCAACAGTTAAAGAAGCTACATAAGAATGAACAAAGAAAGGAAGATACAGACAAAGAAAGCAAACTAGAAAGAAAGAACATCAGTGCATTAAAATAATCATTATTGTTGTAGATTAATTCCTTCCCTTGGCAACGAGCAGAATGGCAGAATATGGCATTCTAGGCATGGAAGGAAGAGGATCCAATGTCCTCTCCACCTTTTGTCTCTTGTATCTCTTTTGTGTCACTTTTTAAGTGCCAGCTAGTATTAGTCAACTATTGCTGCAATAATGCTGTATGACAACCATCCCAAAATTATTGAGTTTGACTTCTTGTTTATAGGCCTCAGGCCAGCTGTAAACTAGATAGACCAAACTGAACTTGTGGGATGCAGGCTCCAGTCTGAGGGCTGAATTCCGGTCCTCTCTGCACTGTTGGCTCAGTTAGACCTGGCTCTTGCATTCCTATGAGCTCCACAGAAGCTCTCCCTTTTTGGGCTGGTACCATTTTCATACCTCGGTTGAAAGTCAGTCACCTAATCAAATCTAGGTCTGTCTCACAGCTCACTCTAATATTCTACATGTCTTAAGTTGCTTCTATCATCCTGTGGCAAGAGAAACAGAATTGGTTTTTCAGGGTAGAAGATATTTGTATCTTATTTTATGCAGAAGGGTAACAGCCAGCAGAGAGGGAGGAGTTAATGAGTCATGAAAGAAACAGATTAACTGATGGAGCAAGGGCCTAAGGAAAAAAGCAAGAAGGGAGAGAATCAAGGGCATAAGTAGAGGAACTGGCCTTCAATGGGAACAGAGGTAAGAGGCAAGGAGTCACTTCCTTTCAAAGAAAAGGGAGAGACTGAAGATGAGAGTTGTTAGAGATAAAGGAGGCAGGGTGGTGAGGAATGTATTCTAAGGCCTCTATTCTCTCTGGGCAGTTTATCACCAGAGAGTAAGGGACAAAGGGTGAACAAGAGGCCCTCAGGAAAGAACTATAGAGTTGGAAGAGCTTCCCTATGAATAGAAAGAAGCACTAATGAATGCTCATAAGAGAAGTGTATGCCAAGCAGAGTTAGGGCCCAGCTAAAGATAAAGGTCAGGAGTTTGTTATGGTCCTCTTCTTTACCATTCTTTTATTTTTCTCCAAAGTGCTCAGCCACCAGGGTGTGAGAGCTGAAAAAGCTGGTAGTTGATGAGATCCAAGACTGGATAGAGGCCTTGCAAGCCAAGGAGCCAAAAGTGCAGAAAGTACTGAAAGAGAGTGGTCAAATCGATGGGTCCTGGAATGTAGGCTAAGTGGAGAAGGAAGTGAGATGTGCATAGCAACAAAGGATAAGTCAAATCATTTAGCATCTGAACCAAGTCTCTTATTTACAGCAATCAATAAATCAACATAGTATATGTTTCTCAAGTGTGTTTCAGAGAACACAAATAACACTTTTTTACCCCTCAAGGAGCTTACAGCCTAGCTGGGGAAACAAGATTAATGTATAAATCAATGCATGACACACACACAGAAAACATAGCAATATTTCAAAAATGTCAAGCATTTGTATTTTAGAAATATAATGTGAGCTAGAGCACAGTAGCTAGGGTAGCCTATCCTCCTACACAGAACCAGCACTGGATGCCTTCATCCACTGAGGAAGGAACTTTTTTGTTTTTTTCAGATTTATTTATTTATCTTAGAAAGAGAAAGAGAGAGGTAGGATGGAGGTAAGGGCAGAGGGAGCAGGAGATAAAGAACTTCCAATAGACTTCACTGAGCATGGAGCCCAGTGCAGGGCTCAATGTGGGGCTCAATCTCATGACCTTGAGATCATGACCTGAGCTGAAATCAAGAGTGGGATACTTAACTGACCAAGCCACCCAGGTGCCCCAGAGGAAGAAACTCTTACCCAGACCTACCACAAGATGACTAGATCCTTGATGGCAGATAGGATAGGATATTAGCTTTTATATCCTAAGTATTTTGCATAGACACATGGGGAATCAATAAATGTTTAAACAAATGAATGAATCTCTAGAAACCTTGAAACCAATGAAACTGAGCTCAGTTGACTAAAGAAAGTGTTGAATGGACAAGCAGGGTGTGCGCAGGTGAACAAGTAAGACTAGAGCTATTGTTCACCACCTGCTTCACAATATGAGTGGGTGATTTGGCCCCATTCAAAGGACCAGGAATGGAAAATACCATATTACCATATGGTATTACATTTCAGACCCCACGGAGCAGTCAGCTCTGTACTGAGTACTTTGGGGATAGAGAAGAAACAGAAACTTTGTTTTCAATTATGTAGTTT
>PISX010016040.1:0-47582 GCA_004024625.1 Mellivora capensis
AAGGATGAATATGCAACTTTTGTATCAACATGGACAGGACTGGAAGAGATTATGCTGAGTGAAATAAGTCAAGCAGAGAGAGTCAATTATCATATGGTTTCACTTACTTACGGAGCATAACAAATAACACGGAGGACATGGGGAGATGGAGAGGAGAGGGGAGTTGGGAGAAATTGGAGGGGGAGATGAACCAGGAGAGACTGTGGACTCTGAAAAGCAACCTCAGGGTTTTGAAGAGGCAGGGGGTGGGAAGTTGGGGGAGCCAGGTGGTGGGTATTATGGAGGGCACACATTGCATGGAGCACTGGGTGTGGTGCAAAAACAATGAGTTTTGTTACACTGAAAAGAAATTTTAAAAAAAGGAAGAAAAAAAAAGAACACTACTTCATAGTAGTTTGCTATGAATAGTAGAAATAAAATATAAAAGGATCTTGGTATACGGTATATGGCAGGTAAATAAATGTTTCTTCAATAAATGAATTTAAATCATTCAATGCAAAATAGCAATCATGTTTATGATAATTATGAGAGGAATTTTGTCTATGTCTGACAGAATTTCATAAAAATATCTCATTTTGATTATACTGAGGAATAAAAGAAGAAAAAGATAGGCCTTTTACATTATGATCTTAAACTTTTCTTCCTAGGAAGTCTAAAGATTTGTAATATATTCTGAGTAAAAAGAGTTGATGGTTTCAGACCTTAAGGCACTGAAAATTCATTTGACATATTTTATTGCATTCCATGATGAAAAATGGCTCTAACAAAGAAATATAGAGGTTAAAATATAGATTTAATATATTTCATTTATTTAACCAATTTATGAAATCCTATGCATATTAATGACCCTTTTCTCTGCAATAATCTAGGGGCTACATACTGTTTTGACGATGTTTTTCCTGCCCCCACACTCTTTAGAATATCTCTTTGGATTCTAACTTTAGAACTAATATATGAGAATATAGAAAACTCACACACACACATTATGTAATTTTAAGCCAACCTTTATTTCTTAATAAATACTTTATTATCCAGTTTAGCCATCCACCCACTTTATTCACTCACAGACAACATACGTATTTGACAACATACATATTTGACAAGATCAAATAGGTTCAGACAAATGTGTTATGAAATGTGAAGGAAAATCTACAGGGAAGTCTAAAGCTTGAGTTGGTGAAGGTGGTATTGCCGAAATAAATGTGTGACCCATCAGGGCAAAATTGTGGAAACCAAAAATGGTCATTTTCACACAAAACTCAGTAAATTTTAGGTTACTTTATTCAAATATACTATATGGTCTCTGGATATCTACCATCTCATTAATTCCCACCTAGAGTAAGGGGGTTTTACTTTATGTATTATTTTTCATATGGTATTTTGGTGATCAATGTTTCCCTGATGGATAGTAACAATATGTTTCTGACTACACCATGGATTTTGAACAAGCAATTAAATTAATAGGATATATATTTTGTTGCTCAATAGCACACAAAAATATTCATGCTAAAATTTAAAAAATAATATGTAATGGTTTCAATGTAGAAAAGATCAATTCTGTCTCAGTTATTAACACAAAAGAAGCTCAAAACATAAAATTGGATTATACACATTCAAATTCTATCAGTTCAGTATTTTTAAGGAAACAAATATACCAAATAAAAATGCCTCCTCTTATCAATTTAGAAAGAAAGCTAGAGTTTCCTTAAGCAGAAAACTGAAGACCAACTGAAGGGATATTGGTAAACAACATTAAGAAGCCTATAAAACCAACTAATTCCAGCACTATTCTAAGTTATTCTTTTAAACTTTTATACACGTAACAACTTCTGTAGGTAAGAAACACTGAGTAATAAAATACCCAGTTACTCACAAACTCTCTAAAGTATAGTATACTGATTTGGAAGACCTAGATGTGTTTCTCTTAACTATATGTCTATTTCTTCACCTCAAAATAGTGTTTTGTTTTAATCATTGACATGATTTTCAAAATTAATAGAGTTTATTTTTAGAGCAGTGTTTGTTTCAGAGAACAAGTGAGCAGGCCTTTAAGTTCCCATAGAGCCTTCACCATCCACTCCCTGGAGTTTCCCCTATTATTAACATCCATGTTAGTGTGACACATTCGTTATTGTTGATGAATCAATATCGATAAATTATTCTAAATAAAGCCCATATTACATTAGGGTTTGCTCTTTGTTTTGTACAGTTCTAAGGGTTATGACAAATGCATATGTCCTATACCCAGTGTAACTGTATCAGACAGGTAAGTAGCTATCTTCTATATCTATTCATTCTGTTCCCAACTGATGCTCCCACCTCTCGCCAACCAGGACTCCCTGGCAACCACTGACTACTAGTTCCCTAGAGTTTGCTCCATAATGTATATATTTAGAATCATAGACTATGCAGGCTTTTCAGACTAGCTTCTTGGAATCAACAGTATGTATTTAAAATTCTTCCCATGCCCCTTAGTGAGCATGGTAGCTCATTTCTTTTTATCACTGAATAACAGTCTATTACATAGTTGTGCCACATTTTGGTTATCTATTCCCATACTGAAGGACATTGTGGTTGGGTCCAATTTTTGATGATTATGAATAAAACTTCTGTAAACAATTGCAGACTTTTATATGTACATAAGTTTTCCACTTATTTGCATAACACAGTTGCTGGGTCATAATCTAAGAGTATATTTACTTATGTAAGAAAATGTAAAATTGTCTTCTAAAGCAGCTGCCTCATTCTGCATTCCAACCAGCAATGAATGAGTTTCCTTGTTCCACATATTCATGAGCATTTGCCGTTGTCAGTGTTTGGGATTTTAGCCATTCCATTAAGTGTGTAGTAGCATGTCACTGCAATTTGCAATCTCTTACAGGCATATGATGTTGAGCATCTTCTCGTATGTCTACTTGCCATGTATACATCTTCTTTGGAGAAGTATTCGTTCAGATATTTTATTTACTTTTTAATAGGGTTGTCTATCTTCCTATTGTTGCATTTTAAGTGTTATTTGTATAGATTTGATAAAAGTCCTTGATTAGGCATGTGTTTTGTAAATATACTCTCCCAGTATATATCTTATCTTTTCATCCTTTTAAAAGAGCAGAGTTTTTATTTTTAGTGAAGTCCAACATACCAAATTTCCTTTCATGGACCATGCCTTTGGTGTTGTATTGAAAACTCATTGCGAAACTAAGGTCACCTAGATTATCTCCTAAGTTGTCTTCTAGGAGTTTCAAAGTTTTGCATTTTACATTTACGTCTGCAATCCACTATGAGTTACTTTTTGTGCAAGGTGCAACATCTATGTCTGGAGTCATCTTTCTGCATGTGGAGGTCTTGCTACTCCAGCACGGTTTTTGAAAAGCTGCCCTTTCTCCACTGAGTTGCTTTTGCTCCTTTGTCAAAGATTAGTTTACTCTATTTGCTTCATCTATTTCTGGCTCTGTGTTCTATTCCAATGATCTATTTGTCTACTCTTTCTCCAATACCACACTGTCCTGATTACGTAGCTGCATAGTAAGTCTTAAAGCTGAGTAGTGTCAGACATCCAACATTGTTCTTCTTCAATATTGTATCAGTTATTTGGTGTCTTTTATCTTTCCATATAAAATTTAGAATCAATATTTAACTACCCACAAAGTAATTTGCTGGGATTTGGGTCAGGATTGTATTGAACTTGTAGATCAAGATGTAGAATTGACATCTTACTCATTTTGAGTCTTCCTACACATGAACATAAGATATGTCTCCATTTCTTTAATTCTTCTTTGGTTCTGTCCATCAGACTATTATAATTTTCCTCACAGGGAATATGTATATTTTGTAAGAGTTATATCTAATTAGTTCATTTGGGAGGTATTAATATAAATGGTATTGTGCTTTTTTTAAAAAAAGATTTTATTTATTTACTTGACAGACAGAGATTACAAGTAGGCAGAAAGGCAGGCAGAGAGAGAGAAGGAAGCAGGCTCCCTGCAGAGCAGAGAGCCCTATGGCGGAGCTCGATTCCAGGACCCTGAGATCATGACCTGAGCCCAAGGCAGAGGCTTTAACCCACTGAGCCACCCAGGTACCCCTGGTATTGTGCTTCTAATTTCAAAATCAATTTTTTTCATTGCTGGTATATGGGAGGCAATTGATTTTTATATATTAAAGTTATATCTTAATTATATGATTTAATTAGTTATTAATTCCAGAAATTTTTTGATTCATTAGAATTTTCTTCACAGATGAGCATATCATTTGAAAACAAAGACAGGTTTATGCCTTATTTCCTGATATATATTATTTTTATTTCCTTCTGCTGTCTCACTATATTAGCTAGGACTTTCTGTACCATGGCTAACAGGAATAAGCAAGCAATACCCTTGCTTATTCCTGATTGTAGGGGAAAAAAAGTCTAGTGTCTCACAGGTAGTAATGGTTACTGTAGGTTTTTGTAAACATTCCTATAATATTAAAGAAGTTCTTTCTTTTTTTCCTACTTTGTTGAGAACTTTCATCATAAATAAGTCTTGGATTTTGTCAAACACTTATTCTGAATTTACTGATGTGATCATATGATGTTTCTTTTTATCATGTGGATGGGATGGGCTACTTTAATTGTTTTTTGAAGATGTTGAACCAGCCTTGCATACTTGTCCTTATAGATAAATTAGAGTGTTCTCTCTGCTTATGTTTTCTAAAACATATTATGGCATAATTTGTTATTTAATTTCTGCCTACTGAAACTGTTCATTTCTAATAGAGGAGTGTTAAAGTTTCAAAATATAATACTATTTGCAGTTCTTTCAGTGTTTTCTTCATGTACTTTGATGTCCTGTTGTGTCAACCTTAAAAGTAAGTTTTACCAGCAAATGGATTTATTCATAAATAGCAGAGGAATTACAATTCGGGACAAGCAAGCTATCACAAAGCCATAAGCAGTCAGGAAATCAAAGAAAAGGAACTTTAGAGAAAAGAAGAAAGTTGGGAAGTAGGAAAGCTGCTCTAAGTGGAAGTCCACAGGAGGAAGCTGGAGAGTTCAAGTGATGTTTTCTCACTGGATGTGTGTGGCATTTTATTACTGGCTGAGCTTGATGGGCAAGGACAAAAATGTTCCTTCCTCCTGCTTGGGGGTTTGGGGTGGGGGTGTGGGATAAAGTAGGTTTTTCCTGTTTTTAGTTTTTCACAGTTTTTAGGCACATACACATTAAGGACTGTTTGGTCTTCTTGATGTATTAATCCCTTTATCTTGTAATTATCTTTTTCCCTGATGACTTTCCTGGCTCTGAAGTTGGCCATGTCCAATATTAATATAGCTACTCCTGATGCTAACATGATATACCCTTCTTCTTCCTCTACTTTTATTCTATTTGTATCTCTATATTTTTTTTTATTTTTTTTAAAAGATTTTATTTATTTATTTGAGAGGGAGGCAGTGAGAGAGCATGAGCGAGGAGAAGGTCAGAGGGAGAAGCAGACTCCCTGTGGAGCTGGGAGCCTGATGCGGGACTCGATCCCGGGTCTCCAGGATCATGACCTGAGCCGAAGGCAGTCGTCCAACCAACTGAGCCACCCAGGCGTCCCCTATTTGTATCTCTATATTTAAAGTGAGTTTCTTGCAGACGACATGTAATAGTACAATGTTTCCCGATTCACTCTGACAGTTTCTGTCTTCAGTTTCTGTTGGTATATATAGTCAATTTATATTTCATTTGATTATTTATGTAGAGTGATATTAACCATATTTATGACTGTTTCCTACTTACTGTCCTTATTGTTGGCTGTTTTATTTTTTCCTTTCACTTCTTTTCCCACTTTCTATTATTTTAAGTAGGCATTTAATATAGCCTCATTTTCTTTCTTCTATTAGCATTCAGTAATATCTCTGCTAATTCCTCTCGTGGTTGCCCCTAAGTTTGCAATAGATCTTTACCACTCACCCTGTTTGGCCTTCAACAGCACTATACCATTGTGTGGGTATTGCAAGGACCTTATAACAAAGTATCGGCAATTCCTCTCTCTCATCCCTCATTTATATCATCCATCTGCCGTTGTTTTGCTTGAGTTTCTGTCTCCTCACTCTTGTGCCAGCAATTAGCCTTGGGTTTGAACAGGGAGAAAAAGCTATAAGGAAAATATAACTTTTCACTTCTTAACTGACAAATACCTGCTACTTCCAAATCCCATTCCTGAATCTATGGCTGCCATCATAGATTTTTCTCTAGGAAAGGTTTCAGAACACAGCAGTGTGTATTTTCCTGCAGCTCAGAGCACCACATCTAATTCAAGTTCTTCTTATAAAGCAAGCAGTTATTTTCTATGAGATTCATCTTATTTGGTGGAATTTGCTACTTCCTCCAGTCAGATAGCACACAATTCTATAATCGTATGTGGGAACACTCAGATGATCAATCACACACAGCCATCCCCACTATCCTTTCCCTCAACTGTGAAGCATTCCAATATAAGCCATTATTATCAAATATCTTCCAGTTTAAATTAATCCATTATCGATTTATAAAATAGAATTTTCTTAGAAAATCTCTGATAATGTTTATTTTGGTAACATACAAACTTTTATTTTATGTAGATTGGAATATGAAGAGATTAAAACGTTCTCTTTTCTCTTTCTGAGTTATGATTTTATATATTCTTTTATTTATAATAAATATGATTAGGGATGATGACTTAGGTCTATGACAAAGGAGACTTCCTAGGACTTACTTCGAAGCTGAACTTAGTATTTACTCACCATCAAAGACAACAACTGCAGATGTATAGGACAGGGTCAAGTCACCTAACATAGGAGATGGGAGAAGTTTGGATTTGGAAGACACAGTAATTTAAAGCAACAGAAAAGGAAATTGATTCTCACACTTTCTCCCCAAATATCTAATGAGATATATCTGCATATGAGGGATGAAAATGTTATCTTACATTCTTTTTTTCCCTCTAGGAAGTAGAAGGAAGTCTTAATCTGTCATGGAAATTTGAAGTAAACTTTTATCACTTAACAATAAGCATCTGGCAGCTACTAGGATCTGGTCTGGGATGACTGTCAACTTCTCTTCAAGCTTATGGGGTGTCAATGCAGTACCGTGACTCTCCACTGTGGTCCCAGTAATGAATCCATACTCTCCAGGGAAATCTGAAGAACAGCCAATGTTTGTATGAATTAAGTTCTGCATGCTTCACTTTTTGGGGGTCAGCGATTTTTAGGGGAAAATGAAAACACTTCATATTCCTGAATATTCCAGAAAAAAAATAAATAGTGGAAAAAAAATTTATATACTTGACTGAATATAGAACCAAATAGTAATTAACAAAAAGTACCATGCTATTTTAATGTAAGAGGTTTTCTTATATGAAAACTGTTATTCTCAAAGATGCTGTCAATAAAATAGTAAGAGTACCTTGGGTTAATTAAAACCATTTCATTAGAATGGGGTAATTGCCATGATATAATGTTAATATTTTTAAATGTCTATGTATTTTGTCAATATTAAGCCAACACATGCATGAAAATACTTTCACATGTTCATTAATTTTTTTAAAGAGGAGGAAATATATTTACTTTATTTTAAAAAATGATCTCTTGAATGGTGAAATATGGGTGAATTTTAGTTTTGTGTTATATCTCCCTAGATTCTCTAATCTTACATGGACTTAACCTAAGGATTCTGAGGGGACCCTCTATATAATGAGCAGTACATCTCCTAACAGCACAAGGGCACTAATTTTGTTCTGAATTAAAATTACCTTTCCATGTAAGCAACCATAAAAGAAAACCTTAGTTATTTAGGGGATAACCTTAATTTTATTCTAATTTTTTGATCCAAGTTAAAAAAAATACTCCCTTCAGCACAGCTGAAGATTAACTGTAATATTCTCAGTGTAATTGTTAACTCATATGTCACAACAAAAGCAGTGCGAGGAGAGGTTAAGAGTGCTGGCCAGTGGTCAGAAAGATCCAGGTCAGAGTATTGGTATTGCAGAGTCCAGGTCCATGGCTTTGGGCAAAGTGCCGATACCACACTGTGTTGGAGAACAGTAAATGAGACACCAAGTTCATAATCTTATTACTATTGTAATCACATTCAAGAAAATTAAACTTAACTGAGAAATAGTGAAGAATTTCTTTAATAACATCAGTGTCCATTATGGAACATCTTCTCACTTAAATAAAAAAAGTTCCTTCCCTAAATGAGTATACATTTTATAATATTGTTTTCGAGGCAGCTTGTTTTATTATGACATATTAAAATACTATTCCCCAATTTTGTAGACTTTCTAGTAAATACTTAAAAAGTAAGTTGTTTGCAGTATGTACTATAATTTCTCTATTATCTCATTGTGCAAATGTTATAATTGGCTGGCTGTCAACTTTTTGGGTTAAATGAATCAATAAGTTATTTTACTGTAAATACTGTCTATAAAGCTTTGGATTTGCATACTAAGCAAATATATGCCAACATTTTAGAAATGTCTTTGCAAAACAAAATGTAGAAAAAAGTTTATGCTGCTGCAAATACTTAATTTTTTTCAAACACTTTTCTTGTTTATATATTTTGATAAATCCAAATATATAACTGACTTAAGCATGTAAACGTATGTATCCGGATGTCAGAGAAGTAAATATATTTTAATTACCTTACTTAGAAATAGATTAAAAGTATGCAATGTTTTGAGGAACCAAGGATAGGAAAGAAGTGCTATTTTTAAAAAATCTCAATTCCAGTAAAATTAACATAAAGTATTGGGCTAGTTTCAGGTGTACAATATGGGGATTCAACAGTTCTACACATTACTCAGTGCTCATCATGATAAGTGTGCTCTTAATCCCCAGCACCTATTTCTACCATTCCCCTGCCCACTTCCCCTCCGGTGACCATCAGTGTGTTCTCTGTAGTCAAGAGTTTGCTGTTATTTGTCTCTTTTCCTTTTGCTCATTTGTTTTGTTTCTTAGATTCAACATATGAATGAGATCATATGGTATTTGTCCTTCTTTGACTGACTTATTTTGCTTAGCGTAATACCCTCTAGCCCCATCCATGTTGTTGCAAATGGCAAGATTTCATTCTTTTTATGGTTAAGTAATATTTTCTGGTATATATACACCACATCCTCCTTATCCATTCATCAAACAATGGACATGGGCCATTTCCATATCTTGGGTATTGTTAATAATGCTGCTATAACATAGGGGTGCATATTCTTTTTTCAAATTAGTGGTTTCATATTCATTGGATAAATACCCAGTAGTGCACTTGTTGGATCGTAGGGTAGTTCTGTCTTCAATTTTTTGAGGAGCGTCCATACTGTTTTCCACAGTGGCTGCACCCAACAACAGTACATCCCCACCAATAATGTAAGAGGGCTCCATTTCTCTAAATCCTTGCCAACACCTGTTGTTTCTTGTGTTGGTGATTTTAGCCATTCCGACTGGTGTGAGATAGTATCTCCTTATGGTTTTGATTTGCATTTCCCTGATAATGAGTGATGTTGAACATCCTTTCATGTGTCTGTTGGCCATCTGTATGTCTCTGGAGAAATATCTTCTTCCCATTTTTAATTAGGTTTTATTTTTTGTTTTGTTTTGGGTTTTTTTTGGTGTTGAGTTGTGTAAGTTCTTTATATATTTTGGATACTAATCCTTTATCAGATAAGCCATTTGCAAATATCTTCGCCCATTTGGTGGGTCCTCTTTTAGTTATACTGATTGTTTCCTTCATTGTGCAGAAGCTTTTATTCTGATGTAGTCCCAACAGTTTATTTTTGCTTTTGTTTCTCTTGCTTCAGGAGACCTATCTAGAATAAGGTTGCTGAGGCTGATGTCAGAGAATTTACTGCCTGTGCTCTCTTTAAGGATTTTTATTGTTTCAGAAAAAGCTATGGTTTAAAGAATATGGATACTAGTAAAGTTTTATCCTAGTAAAGTATTAAAAAATTATTCAGGTTAAATTTACCATCCAGTTGTCATAGCAATATGTATTTTGCCCCATGGAAACATTTGGAAAATGAAAAAAAAATCTAACTTTAGAAAATATGTTGTTCAGTGATACATAGCTGATATTTCCCCTGTGTTAATCAATTTTAATTTAAATATTTTTAGTAATTATCTTTAATAACATATCATTTGCCCCAGAATATTATTTATTTACATCATAGATGACTAACTCACAGAAAACTAGGATTGATCCCAAGCTATCTATGGTATTAGAATTATTTTCTTAGTTTTTTATATCATCATTTGGAAATAAATGTGTATTTTTATCTCTAATGAAATCACTAAATATTTCCACAAGTTGGTTTCTTCTAATCAAACACTTTAATTAGTTAACACTATCCTACAAACATGTAGAGATCACAGAAAAAAAAAATGTTGACATTTGTACCTTTTTAGGTTAGAACTGAAATTGAATATAGATATAACTCGTTTTAAAAAGATACATTTCTGGGCTGCCTGGGTGGCTCAGTGGGTTAGGCCTCTGCCTTCGGCTCAGGTCATGATCCCAGGGTCCTGGGATTGAGCCCCACATCGGGCTCTCTGCTCTGCAGGGAGCCTGCTTCCTCCTCTCTCTGCCTGCCTCTCCACCTACTTGTGATCTGTCTACCAAATAAATAAATAAAATCTTAAAAAAAAAGATACATTTCTTTTACAACATCTTTACTACAAAGAAGGATATGATCAGGGTTAAAGTATTCTCATTAATGTAAAAGTTCTATATGTATTAACCATGGAAAATACCCAATTGTTAACTTTCTTTTCTCTTTGAATCACGGTGCCACACATCTACTTATTTTTGCTTATTTTCATTTTTCCCATGAAAATGAATGAAATTTGGTTTTGCCTGACTTTTTTTTCTCTTATTTCTCATTTTGAATTGACTACACTGATCATGAGGCTTATTGTCAGAGAAGGCTGATGCTGTCTGGGTTTGCAACCAGTCCATGAGGTGATTCGGCCCAAACCACTAAGGAAATGAGGAAGGAAAACAAAACACAAACAACTGGTGTTCCAGACAGAACCTCACAGGGCGAACCCATGCTTCTCACTCCAGTGTGCAGAACTCAAATGCACACCTACCTCAGTAGGGGTTTGTTCTGGGAATAAAGTCATGCTGCTAACTCCCAGTAACTAGTTCATACTTTACTACTGAGGTCTATGAAGTTGAAAAATTAGTCTAGAATGTAACTCATGAGGACAGGATTCAGGAAAACGCCCCAGCTAAAATTTGTTTGACCAGCAGAATGGATTCCTTGGGGCTAATGTGTTAGAAAATGAGACTTTAACCAAGGTTTTTCTAATCCTCACAACATAAAATAATCCATTATGCCACATTTTCTCTCTTTAAAACCAGAATAAGTCAGGTTATAGTTAGTACCAGCTTCCTTATGCAAAAACACAAAAGCATTCCAGGCTTCACTGGGGCGGGGAAAGGACCTGGGTCCCCTGAAAAGAATACTTTTAAAGAGACGTGGATAATCATGCCTGTGACAGAGAGCCTCTCTTTTATTTATTTATTTAAAGATTCATGTATTTATTTATTTGAGAGAGAGGGAGCACAAGCAGGGAGCAGAAGAAGAAGGAGAGAGACTCTGAAGCAGACTGCACATTGATCGCAGAGCACTATGCTGAGCTTGATCCCAGGAACCGGAGATCATGACCTCAAGAGTTGGACACTTAACCAACTGAGCCACCCAAATGCCCCAAGAATCTCTCTTTTATAGGAGGCTGGCTAAACAATGTTACAGACCTATTTTCAATTCCCAACACCTATTCTTCAAGATTCCACAAAACTCCAAAAAGTGGTATTTCACTATTACACCTTATTGATGTGTTTTATTTTCTAAAATTATATAATTTATTGAGATTAGCGGTATCTGACTTTATTTTTGGCAGGGGGCGTGCTCATCTCTCATTACCTTCTGCAAGCACTCATCCAGTTCCCAGATGGGCCATGCTGTCCCTGAAACGCATCCCAGAGGCTTCCGGTCTCAACCTTCCTGCGGATGGGGGGCATGTCAAGACCGGGCACCCCCACAGAGCAGCCTCAACTATTGTCTCTTCACATTTTTACCCCCAATGCTAATGCCTATTCTCCTGCCCCCATGCCTGAAGTTTAAAGGGACATTGTAAAGTGCTACCCGGCCGGCTTCTCCCAGGGATGCTGCCACATACTTTCATTTAATCTTCCAAACCCAAATTCTCCTCGGCCCTCACTGGCCACCCCCAGCTTCCCACCCTCTTTCAAGATTCTAACCTCATTGTGTGGTAGAAGGAGGATCCAAGCTGACTCTAGCTCTTCCGTTCGTCTCGGATATTCTACTGGGTGTTCAATATTTCTGCAATTCTACCTCTTTCACTCTCCATTTTAATCAAGATGTGATCGCAATTTGCATTCTGGGATACCAGAGTACTGGAAGTACGGGGGCTCCTTGGAACAGACAATGAGGGCCGCAGGGAGCACGCTCACATCTGAACTGGAACGCTGAATTAGAACGCTCTCTGCAACAGCCTGTTCCTAACCCTGGTGCTCAGTTCCCTCCACACCACAGAATGGGGTTTTTCCCCAAGGCCTACTTGGCATTACCATCTTCAAATAGTAAATTACAGTAAGTCTAGACTATTTCCAGTTTTTAAAAAGTCTATCCCATGGTTACTAGCTTCTGTGCTATTGACACATTTCACTTTCCTCTCATTATTTCTACTTCTCCAAGCTATGAAGAAATTCCAAATGTCCTTAAAGATCCAGCTCAAGTGATTTATTTTCTCCCGAAAATGTTTTTGTTTAAAGCAATCTCTCTTCTTCTGAAACCCCCATGGATTCTCCGTATCTCTTACCCATTTAGTATGTTGTATTGGATGCATTAACATCATTTCCCTAATTCTATCCTTTTCATAATCACTCATGACCTGAGCAACTTCTCATGTTTCTTCCTATATAGTGCCGTATGCCTTATATAAGGCCTTGAATATTGAATACAAGATTGCTGAATAAATAAAATCATTATGCAAATAAGACATTGATATTTATAAGGTTAGGTAATATTCTTTATATATTCTATCTTTAAGGCTTTATCCTTAATATATTTTTTGTATTAACATTTTTTCTTATCTCTCAACTGTTTCAGTCGTTTGCTTTTCCTGGTCCTTCAAACCTCCTATAATCAAATTAAGTGCCTTCTGACTACACATTTTCCAGCGTGCCCCACAATGTCTTGAAATAGTCATGTCACTGGAAGGGCCCTTCCTT
Source organism: Mellivora capensis (assembly GCA_004024625.1). Taxonomy (NCBI): domain Eukaryota; kingdom Metazoa; phylum Chordata; class Mammalia; order Carnivora; family Mustelidae; genus Mellivora; species Mellivora capensis. The sequence goes on from PISX010016040.1 coordinate 13,251, forward strand.
GACATGTGCTCATCACGCCATGTTACATCATAACTGTTATTTGACCAAAACACATTTATTGCGCATCCAAAAAATTCACAATTAATGTTGACAGCTTAAAATAGCCTTCCTCCTATTTTGCACAATAAATTTAGTAAAATATGCATTATTCTTTCCACACGAATGGCCTCTGTAAACTCAAAGCAGCTATCTCCCATTTTAATGACAGCTGAGATGTCAAAATAACAAACATTTAATATAAATTTTGAAGCTGCTGCTGGAACCCTGTGACCACGGATTACTGTGACAGAATAATTATTTTTTTTAATTCAGATAATAGGCATAATAGCATGCAGACCAAACAGAGAAACCAACAAAATTTTCAGTTCTTTCCTTGGGAAAGGGAGAAGGCAGGTAAATCTTGTGAAAGAAATCTTTTCAAATGATAAATCCAAGACTGCTAGTGATAACAAAGGCTAAGAAATAAATAATTTAGTATTAAACTTGGGCCTTTAGATGTTAAAGGTGGGAAAAAAGAGAGGAGAGTAATCCATAATTTATTACCATAACCACATAACACATGAGGGCTGTGTATGAAAGACAAAACTGTAGCACAGAAAGAACTCGTTTAAAATCCATGTGGCCACTTAGAAACCAAAACCTCAAATAAGTAACACTCATTGACCTTTGTTTTCCCAACCGCACCAGAGGTCAAAGCATGCATTTCTCATGGAAAGACTGTCACTTCCAACTCAGAAAGTATGGAGAATGCTTTGGGGTTTATGTAAATGTATGACATTAGCTTTTGGTTCTCAGATAAATAATAAATTTATATGAACTCATTACTACACAGCAGCAGTTTCAGGAAGGAAGATCAAGAACTGCAAGGTCTATAAAGATTTTTTTTTTTGCTTACATTTTTTCAAGTAATCAGAAATAATTTTGTGTAGAGCATTTAATTTCCCTAATAATTTACATTCATTGAAAGAATTCTGACTAGTATTTGCGGTATTGTTTTTTTTTGGTACTGTTATATTCTATTTGTGTCCAAAAATATCATTTCTAGTGATGTAAAAGCTAACCATATAATATGCAAATCAATTAAATCTAAAAGTTCTATATTTATGTGAGTAAAAAAAATGTATTCTCCCACTTTCATTTAAAGTGTAGACATTGGGGCACCTGGGTGGCTCAGTCAGTTAATTATCTGCCTTAGTTTCAGGTCATGATCCCAGGGTCCTGGGATTGAGTCCCACATCAGGATCCTTGTTCAGCGTGGAGACTGTGTCTCCCTCAGCCCCTTCCCCTACTTGTGTTCTCTCTCTCACTCTCAAATAAATAAATAAAATCTTTAAAAATGAAAATAAAAAAGTGTAGACATAGAATGAGTACTATCTTCATTTTTTAAAAATCAGAGTTTTGGGCGCTTGGTGGCTCAGTTGGTTAAACATATGCCTTTGGCTCTGGTGATGAACCTGGGGTCCTGGGATGGAGACCACATTAGGCTCTCTGCTCAGTGGGAAGTCTGCTTCTCCCTCTACACCTCACCCCTGCTCATGATCTCTCTTTCTTGCCTCATGCTCTTTGTCTCTCTCTCAAATAAATAAAACTTTCAAACAATAAAATTTTTTTAAAAATAAAGAGTTTTCTGCTTCTCTCCACAGTAAAGTAGCTGATGATGGACTCAGTTTCATGCCATCAAGAAGTGTGAAACTTGGTGAACTGTTTTCGGATGCTGGACAATAACCTCACAGGACAGGGATTGTTCATACAATGGAAGGTAAGTTCCAGGAGAACCCAAGCTTCCTGATTGCAGGTTTTTGTTAACTTCATCCCAAGGAAATGGGCCCAAACAGCACACTGACTGTGCTGAACTCAAGAATAGGAACCTGGAGTTCTCAGTTGCTGACATAGCTGAGATTCCAAACAGGGTATCAGAAAATAAGGGTTTTTCCTGGAATACACTGCAGAAATCTGCCAGAGGTCCTCTTCATGGACGGCCATCCAAATACAGCTGTCCATGCACAAATCAAGAGCACAAGCAGGCAACATCCAAGGTGTTGGTGATGTAGCAGGGAGCTGGAGAACTTGATGCTACATGGAGCTGAGAGGCAGGAGTTCTGTACACCCACCTTGGGGAAATCTTACTGAGTACACCAGCCATTCACTTGAGACCTCCGAAATAGATCCCTTAAAATCTAGGTCCAGGATTACTCTGGATGGATTTGGAAGCTTAAAAACAAGCCTTGAAGGGATCAACCAGATTCAAGTGTAAATGGACCGCATGTCAGAACACAATCTAACCCTCCTTAAAGGAAGAATACAAACTATAGATCGTCAGCACAGCAGAACCTATTAGTTCCTACATGCAAAACAAAACTACAAATGTGTCTGTATGTGTAGACAAAGGGAATCTGATGAATAGCCTGAATTAAAGCCCCAGTAGTATTAACAGAATGACAGACATGCTGAACTTAGCAAACAGCTGTTGCACACTCTGTCTGAACAAAGGTTTAAGATCAGCATAAATAGAAATAAGTAAATAAAGACAGGGAAAGAAAGGAAGGAAGGAAAGGAAGGAGAGAAGAAGGGAGGGAGGAAAGGAGGGAAAGGAGCAAGGAAGAAAGAAAGAGAGAGAGAGAGAGAAAGGAAGGAAGAAGGGAAGGAGGGAGGAAGGAGACAGGGACTCACGGTAAAGAACTAGAGATGGACAGCCTGAAACATCACAAAGGAAGGAAGAGTTCACTGGGTGTGTCCAGCGGACTGGCTATAGCAGATGAAATCAGTAGTGAGCTTAAACTCTCTAAACTGAACCACAGAGGAAACTAGTTTGAGCACAAATGAGCAGAGGTCCAGTGTCTTGTAGGACAATATCAAGCAGCCTCATGTTCAGGAGACCAAAGCCTCTAGAACGTGAGGAGGCCAAAGTCATCTGAGGACAGAAAGCAGGACGGGCTTCTGTTTCCGGTCAGGGCAGCACAATGGTCCCAGATCAGGCTTCATGGTGCCAGCAACCTTGAGACTGAGCACGATGTCAGAGGTGCTGCACAAAAAGACAGGACAAGACGTGGTCCACAGCAAAGGGGAACCTCTGAGCTCACCCCGAGATCCAACTCTATGTGGTTATAAGAAACCACTCGAAATACAAAGATGCATTAGATTAGAGAAAGGGCACCAAGGAAGATACATGAGTCGGAAGAGAGATTTCTGTGCTTAGGACTGTAATTTAGACTGAGGTCAGCTGGACATTCCTGGCAGCTTTCTGGTGGCTGCTGTGAGGCATCCTACAGCCACCTATCCAGCCTCTGCTTCAGAAAACCGAGCGATGGAAAATGTGGGAAAGACCTCAGCCCTGTGCTGTGGACTGTGATGTAGACATTGCCACGGGGAAACAGCTCTGTTATATATACACTAGAACGAATGGAACGAAGCTTTATCAGATAGTAAATCCTCAATTTTTATCATGTTTACAGTGACCAAGATGCCCACTACACATAGACAAATACCGCCTCACAGAATACGCATGTGGAAAATTAAGTGTTTCAATAAATATGTGGATGAACACATACTAGATCATTTTTAACTTTGTTGAGCTTAGGTAGAAGGAAGGATGGGAAGGAAAAACCAGTACGGAATGCTTGTATACAAGGCACTGAATGTATTATATATTATATACCATATATAATTATATATATTGCACATTATATGTATACATATGCTGATAAAATATTTAAGCCTGTAGTTTTTTTTTTTTTACTAAAACATGACCATGATCATAAAAGGCTTATCCAAGTAATGAAAATATGCTATTATATGTGTACCAGATAGTCAAGTAAGTGTTGTATTAGTATAATTAGTATAGTAACACCTTCCACTAGGAATGCATGAGAGAAAATGGTTTTAGTTCAAGAAGAATCCTTCTAGAGAGGATATCCAAGGCCCTCTGACTAATCGGGTTGTCTAATCTATCTAGGCTAATCAGTTTATCTTAGGAGCTTATCTTCAGGACGAGGAGGGGAGATTTGGGAGATTCTGGGGACACTCAGTCATGAAAAGGATGAGAGACAGATGGGAAGATAATAGGAGGAAAGAGCTAAAGCAAAGCATGGAAACACTGCATGCTCCAAGGAATCCTTCTGCCATGGCCCAAAACAATTCATTGAATTTACTAAGTCAACTAGCCTGGAAAATAGTCCCCTTGAGACATCTATACACAGAAACTTATTTTGTACTGAATACTTTAAAACTACAATTCACACAGGGCCAATATCCTCATGGGGCTGTGGTTTAAGTCTGCTCAATGTGTAGTCCTTACATAACAAAATTTCGTTTTACAGGAAGTCCACAAAAATAGTGTAGTTGTTTACATTCTACTGATGAATTCATAAGGAATTAGCACTCTATACACAGGACTTTCTCTGTGAGACTATCCTCATTCTACCTTTTTTTGTTTTTAATAATTTTCTCCATTTCAACCTTTAGGAACACAGGACCTTCTCTTGTGAAAATATAGTATTAGAACTTTCTAAGTTTGTCATTCCAGCACCAACTCCCATCAAATTAAGTGACTATAATGGCAGTTGCCAAAATCTGACTTGAGATATACAATTATATATAGAATAACTTTTAGTGGGACTCCAAGCTCACTTTAACTTTGAGTCCTTCTATGACATCGCTAGTCTAATATTCTTCGACTAGGATGTTAATGAAATCCAGACAGGCAAAGTCTTTTTGAGCTACTAGGCAACGATTCTTATCATTTTCATTGCCTAAAAATAAAGTCTTAGAGGTATTAATGATCCATGTATCTAGTAAACTGGGATCTTTCATTATTGTAATTCAAAGGGAGATTTCTATTTTATGAATTCAGGTCTGAAGTTAACATTTGTTGCCTGTTGAAGTGTCCCCATAAGTAGCTGCTCATTTAACCTCTCTTGACTTCCCCTGAAAGACCGTAAATTCAACTGCTATAGCTCTCTATCAAAAGTGTTGTAAATAAGCAAAAGGAACAGAACTGTCAGGGAAATAGATTAACATATTTTTAAAATTAGTTGTTTTGCCATATTGCCAGGGTAAGATATCATAATTAGTTGAAAAGGTATAAAAATACTTTAGAATTTCTAAGTTTCGTGCATCTTTATGAAACCTTAAATTGCTAAGGAATTCTAAAGAGAAAATCTAAGCAATAACCCTGTGGAATTATCCTTGCTTGCAGCTTTGAGTGTTCTAAGTGAGTAAAGTCAGTATAGGAGCCATATGGCAAGTGGACTTATCTAGGCTCAAGACGTCCACTCACCTTAAACATTTATAAATCCATATTCCAGAAAGGTAGCAAAGTACTTTACTAATACCCCTGATAAATTCATGGCTTCAGGTTGAAAGTTTATTTTCTACTGAGTTAAAAATCACTGGTTTCAAAAACCAAAACTGATATACTTGATGTATTTGTTTCTTTATATTTCTGACTGCACGTGGTGACCTACCTGTCTCAAGCCAATATATTTCAGTTAAGTATCACTAAGAGGCTGGGCTAGGACTGGAAGGCTGTTTAGTGTACTTTTGTATTCATGTCTTCTTAAACTGGCTATAAATTAATTTATGCTGATGTCACATTTAAAAAGAAAATCTCATTTTGAGGACATACACACACCAGCTATGAAAATCAGGTGTCTTCTTTCACTCAATCCTAAACAGAATCTACAGTGAGATAAGGGGAATTTCATTAAAATAAAAAATCCTTCCAGTATAACCCCATCTCTGGCTTGGGCATGTCAGGCTCTTAAGAAATTTAGTGTCAGAATTTCTTTCCGATGACTTACTTCTCTTGCTACTCCACATAAGGTATCTGACTATTTGCAATTTACTCAGAAAGAATGGAGGATAATCTCTTAAAGCAAACTTAATCTTCAATCAAATTTTATAGGCTCTTAGTTCCACAGCCCTTAAAAAACTCTCATGAGCTACAATTTGCTATAAGTCTTTTTAATAAGATCTCTCACTTCCATCAGTGAAATCCATCATTAAGCTGGATTTGTAATACTTGCAGATCTTAATCATCAAGATTCTGCCTTTCCAAAAATAAAACTGTGAACAGAAGTTTTAGATAGAACACTTACTTTAGATTAGTCCCAACAAGGTAAACATAAACTTGACTTATGAGACTCTGTAAGTCAGTATTTAAAAAAAAAATAATTTGGTTTGAATCATAATTGTTACCCAATGACACCATCTATAAGCCTATGGAAAATTGAAAAATAAGGCACAAGAGTCCCAAATTTAAATGTACTAGAAAGTGTACAATCTATGGTTTCTACTGCTGTCTTTTGTTCTCAGAAATCCAGAAAGAAAAAAAAAAAGTCAAATGCATAAATAAATAAAAAGGCACTCTGTGCACATGGTCAAATGGTCTCTATCAGTTCTATTAAACAAAAAACTAGAAAAAATAAATATTTTACCAGATTAATATTTGATTAGAAAAGAATATCTTTTTCAGACAAAAGAAAAAAAAATGGAACATTTTTGTTTTTGTTTTGCCTGTCCTTTAGAGGAAAGGAGCTGAAGGACCAGAGTGCACTGGACTAAGGTATCAGAATTCACTTTCATGCTGATTATCACCCACACTGATCCTGATTTTCTATAGAGATAGCTCCTAAGGCATTAGGAGTCCTCAGTGAGAAGGAATTACAAAACCTAGATCTGATAATATATGATACCTCCTATCCAATGTAAATGGCAAGAAGGCTTTTATCTATTATATTTATACATGATTTCAGAGAGGCTAAATTACTTTTGTGAATTTAGGATATTCAGGGAGATCATGCATCTTGATCTAATTTTGAATTTTATTCTCGGCCTCTACGGGACAAATTTGTATTATGCTTTGATGCGTATCAGTACACACTGCACACGGGTTTGGGGGGTGTCTAACTCTTCAGAAAGTACCTACAGTATTATCGCTCATTTTTGACACTGACTCAAGATGAAATGCACCACTGATTTGAAAACTCGGCTTCATATGTGTTTTTTTTTTTTTTAAGATTTTACTTATTTGACAGACAGAGATCACAGGTAGGCAGAGAGGCAGGCAGAAAGAAAGGGGGAGGCAGGCTCCCTGCTGAGCAAAGAGCCTGATGTGGGGCTCGATCCCAGGACCCTGAGATCATGACCTGAGTTGAAGGCAGAGGCTTTAACCCACTGAGCCACCCAGGCGCCCCCATATGTGTTAAGTTTTTAATGAAATTTTTGCCTTGCTTATTTTAAATATATCTATCTCCACACATAGGAGCTCACACTTACTAGTCTTTTTTTTTTTTAATTTGAAGCACTATTTTAGATTGTAAGGGAGGGGAGGCTGAGCATGTTTAACTATATTAAACTCCGGTTACTTTGTTTGAAAATTACATTGATTAGTATGAAACTTAAAAATAAAGAAGAGAAACATATTTGTCTTCTGGGAATTTCCACTGGCTTTGTTAACTTACTGTAAAAAAGGAAAAAAAAATTCACTCTGACCATATACAATTGTTTTGGAAGAAACAAAGATGGGCAGTGGCCAAAGTCCATTTTATTATAACTTTACTATTTTCTTATTTATTTTTGAGATGGGGATCACTTGAGTAAAAGACAAGCTAGAATGTACTGAGATTTAAAATTTCTGATATTAGAATCCCTATCTTCTCTCCTGAGGGAAACAAATATTTGTTTCCCCACCTTATTTGAAAATGATGATGATTTTATGATTTTTATATTTGTGGTTTTTAATGTTTGTATTTGTATAATATATAAAAATATACTGATGTTTATATTTTGTATTTCTGGTTTCCCTACGCAGTGATCATTTCTCATGTGAGATCATGTGACTCAGAAAGGAAGCCAAGTTTTGTGGAGTAAGCCATCGTTCTCCCGTGGAACATCAACAGTTTCAAAGATCACCAACTTCAGTTATAGCCACTCTAAATCACAATCGGGATGGAACAAAATAAGACCACTCCTATTAATCCCGTCTGAGCATAGGAGGAAAAAAAAAAACAAAACCTGTCCAAACCACAAAAATGACCAAGCATTCCCTTTTCATCACGTGACTTGATGATGCTTCTTTATCAATTACAGCTTTAGACCCGCTGCATTTCTCCACCATCTACATAAAACATTGTTCAGATGCCAATGGTAGAACTCCCCTTGCTCTCCCATAGCACTCAAGTCAGAGCAAGGCACGGGCTCTCCAAAATCATCCTCTCCAAATTCACCAACTGGAAGCCCAAATCATGCAGCAACCTCCTCCTAACACCCTCTCCACGAGAGGTCCCTTATTTCCTCACAGTGGGCTGTCTTCCCTGTTGCAAGGAGCTGATCAACTCTCCCTCAGTTGCCAACATCTATGTTCCTAATGATCTTTGGTTAAAAGGCAGTAGCATGACGCATGGGGATGGTTTTGCACACATATGAAAATGACCATGCATGGCCCTCTTTAAACATGTACCATTTCTTTGTGTCTCCAAGACTTAGCTGTAGATGACCTCCTCTTCTGTTTGTGTCCACCTGACACTATCAGAATATAAACTTAAACTTTAATATATCCTTAATTAACCTATTGTACATTAAACATGTAAATACATTCAACAACTGTCTTTCATTTTTTTCCAGCATTGAAGTATAACTGACAGACAATGTTTATTAGTTTCAAGTGTACAACATCCTGATTGGACAATTCTATCTATTACTCAATGCTCATCACGAGTGTAAACACCATGTGTTGCTACACAATGTTATTACAATATTATTGACATTCCCTGTGCTGAGCCTTCCATCTCCATGACTTACTCATTTTAGAATTGGAAGTATGTGCCTCTTAATCTCCTTCATCTAGTTCCCTCACCCCACACTCCCTCCCCTCTAGTAACCACTAGTTTGTATTTAAGAATTTATTTGCTTTTTGTTTGATTTTTTAGATTCTACATATAAGTGAAATCATATAATATTTGTCTTTTTCTGATTTATTTCACTTAACACAATACCCTATAGTTCCATCTATATGGTCACAAATGGCAAGATTTCATTATTTTTTATGGCTTGGTAATATTCCATTGTGTATACACACCACCTCCTCTTTATCCATTCATCTACTGATGGACAGTTGGGTTGCTTCTAACTTTGTTATTAATTAATGTTGAAATAAACAAAGGGATGCATATATTTTCTCAAAATACTGTTTTCAGGGGCACTTGGGTGGTACAGTCAGTTAAGTAACTGTCTTCAGCTTGGGTCATGATCCTGGGGTCTTAGGATGGAGCCCAACATTGGGGTCCCTGCCAGCATGGAATCTGTTTTCTCTCTCCCTCTGCCTCTCCCCCACTCTGGTGTGCTGTCTCTCTCTCTCCCAAATAAATAAATATAACCTTTAAAAAACAGTGTTTCCATTTTCTTTGGATAAATACTCAGTAGTGGAATTACTGGATCATGTGATAGTTCTATTTTTAATTTTTCGAAGAACCTCCATACTGTTTCCAAAGTGACTGCACCAGTTTGCATTCTCAGCAATAGTGCACAAGGGTTCCTTTTTCTCCATATCCTCACCAACACTTGTTGCTTCTTTTGGTTTTAATTTTAGTCATTCTTACAGGTATGAGGTGATATCTCCTTGTGGTTTTGATTTGTATTTCCCTGATGATGAGTGATATTGAGCATCTTTTCATGTTTCTGCTGAACATCTGGAGCTCTTCCTTGGAGAACTGTTTATTATGACCTTTAACCATTTTTTAACTGGATTATTTGTTTTTCAAGTGTTGAGTTGTATAAGTTCTTTATATATTTTGGATCCCAACCCTTTATCAGATAATGTCATTTGCAAATATCTTCTCCTACACAGTAGGCTATCTTTTTATTGATTGTTTCCTTTACTGTGTAGAAGCTTTTTTATTTTGATGTAGTCCCAATAGTGTATTTTTCCCTTATTTTCCTTGCCTGAGGAGACATCCACAAATATGTTGTTAAAGCTGATGTCCAAGAAATCACTGCTTGTGTTTTCTTTGAAGAGTTTTGTGGTTTTAGGTCTCATATTTAGGTCCTTAATCTATTCTAACTTTATTTTTGTGTATGGTGTAAGGAAGTGGTCCAGTTTCATTCTTTTGGATGTGGTTGTCCAGTTTTCCCAACATCATTTATTGGAAACACTGTGTTTCCCCCAAATTATCTTCCTGTGTGCCTATCATAAGCCTGCCAGTCTTTGTGCTTGCAAACACTTGAAAAAATAATTACCAACAATGTTCTTGCTCTCTACTTAAGAAGCTACTGTGTGTCAGATCCTGGTGTCTATTAACTCAATTTTTAAATCTACCATAATTCTAATATTGCCAAGGAAAAGGGCATTCTTTGAATAGAAGCATTTAAGTAACTGTAGAGTAGAGGTAGAGTGTTAGTATGAGTAGGTGAATGTTGAAACAATTTCCTATTTGTTAAAAGATCTTGCTCTCTAGCTTATGTTCTCTTTAATCTTGTTTTGAGGTTCAACCAGTTTCTGCCTGAGCTCATGTCTTTGTTGTAGTACCTTGTGCAAGGCAGTCAACAGTGTCAAAAACACAAGCGCATGTACTTTTTCCCACAATCTCCTGGCCCACCTGCTTCATAAGCCTCAGTTCTGCCTTCCAGATGATGGCAAATGACATTTTACTAAGTATTTTGCACTTTATAATGTGGGTCTCTAGCTTTCCAGCCTGCTACCTCATTGCTGCAAGCCCAATTCCCAAGCAATGTCAAATATTGTATGGCTTTTTGTTCATGTACCCCATCTAAAGAACGCATTTCTCTATTGGTTCGGTTACCACTTGCTGCTATAAATACACCTTGGCTTACCACTGGTTTAGGAAGAGCTTGTGATTTGGGTCACCATGTAGGGGTGCATCTGACCCTGCAGGACTCAGACTCCTCTCCTGGGAGGCCTCCTTCCTCTAACTTCTTAGTCATCCTGTCATCCCGGAAGATAGGGAGAGAGCACTCCCTCATCCAGCACTTGGCCTGACGCAGACATAGGTAAGGATTTGTCCATGTTATTGGCCAGAACTCAGGAAATTCCCTTGCATTTAAGTGCAAGGGAAATTGTAAAATATGGCCAGAGTAAGTGGTAGGAAAATAAACAGATTTTGGTGAACATATCACAGTCTGCAACTGGAACTTAAAGCCCATCTGTTTGCAGACTGATGTTGTTGTCACTAATAACTTTACAAATCCATGGTAGCAAATGACTAGAAATGGAACTAGGGGAACCAAATTCTAGGGCACTTCTTTTCTGAACTGTCCCATACTTCTAATGTCAGATAAGAGCTGTCATTTTTTACCTGACTCATAAAAATCAGAGGGAACAACTGTTGTGCCTTGATGAGTATATGAGTTTTCATTTAAAATGTTATCTTATTAATATAAGATTGGGTTGTTTAGAGTAATTATTCACAGGAGGTAACATATTTGCAGTTTCTGAGAAGATGGAGGAAAAAAGTAAATTTGCCAGTATTGCTGCCAAGTTCAAACGTTTCTTTAATGCACTGTGAAGCACGTGACTTAAATTCAGTTCATTTCCAGTCCCTGGGGTTGAAGAAGACACTTGGCTTCCCTGTATGAGCTCTATGACAATCTGGACAGCAAAAATCTGAGCACAAAATATGCATACTCTTCTCATTTCTGTAATAACTTCAGATTCATTCACAAGAAGAGGAAACAAAAATGTCACCTGATGGAACTTCCTATTGTGAATATCTGTATTGTTTTTCTCAACTGGCGTATAAAACGGATGTACCAGGAAGAAGTTTTCTAAACCTTTTTCTCAGAATACAAGAAAAAAGACACTTGAAATATTTCTGGTTTTTTTTTTCCTAGTTAAGGTAAAGGCTATCTAAAATCATACACATGGAAAAGTTGGAGTCTTCAATGGGAAATCTACTTGAGAATTTTTCTTTATGATCTCATGCAGTCATGCTTTACTCTTATTATCTTTTAAAATTGTCTCCTTTGTTTAACACTGGATGGTTTGAAATAGTTTAATCTTGGATCGTTAAGAAGACGTTGGGGGAAACTGGTTGGTGGATGGAGAAACCCCCAGCAGTGGGAAAGTCTCCACCAGGGGCCCAAGCTCAGGGTTTCCGTGTGTTGAAGGACATCAAAATGTGTGAGGTATTAGTTGAGAATTATTTCTTCCCATTCTTACAGAGGAAGAAAAAACTTTTCAAGTGCTAGGAAGACAATTCCAATTAAGCACACAAACACTACAGTCCATGGAGATAAGTGAGGCCACTTTGAGTGACAGTTGGCAAGAGCTATGTGAGTAGGAAGAAGGGATAATCTTCCTAATAACTTGGCATTCAGGTCCTTATTTGATCACTGTTCCTGACTTCAGAAAACTGTATTTAAGAAGAAACAAAATAGAAACTGGGGAAATTACAGAGTAGAATGCAAATTGAAGGGTAGGGAATATAATAAATAAAAATATAGGAAATGGGCAAATATTTAAAAATAATTGGAATTACAGTACATTTTCACATATTCAAGCTGATTTGAGAAAAATATTTCTGAAAGATTGAATGGAAAATCAGTTATGCTTTTGAACATTTCAGGGCATCAAAGAAGTAACATTTTACTTATACTCAGACTACTGAACTGAACTTATAAAAACATAGATTAATTATAAAAGTAAGCCAATACAAAATGTCTGAATAGTGGGTCAAATCCTATGCATTTTATTGCACTTGCAAGGGTGGACTCTGAAAACCTTGCTTCAGACCCTCTGATTTCATGTCATATGTTAATTTGCATTTCATTATTAAAAAGACTTGTTTCTCCTTCTGTTAATCTGGTAAACTTTGTTTACCTCTAGCTCTAACTCTGGTAAACTTTGTTTACCTCTAGCTCTAACCTGAAGGTAGTTTAGAAACAGGAAGTGAGTGGTTGTCTTCAAATAAACCACAGAGCAGAAATAAGAAGTAACTATCAATATTGAAGGAAAAATTATTCAGCAATTTCTACAAATTAAAATATCAGTCCATTTAGTATGATTCAAAAACCCCAATACCCATGAGTATATCCTTGTGTCCCTGAAAAATTAAAGATGATTTAATGGTGATCCAGAAAAATCAGGAAGCATTAATTTCAGATGAATACAAAGTTTAATAAAGAAGAGTCTTCTTTTCACCCAAATAAATTTTCAAGTTTAAAAGATCTGACCACATATGAAAAGACCATTATTCATAAAACATAAATGCTCAATGATGTTCTCTTCCAAAGAAGTGTTTCACTATTTCAATTGCAATTTTTAAAAATTTAAATTCAATGAGCCGACATATAGTACATGATTAGTTTCAGATGTAGAGTTCAATAATTCATCCGTTGCATACAACACCCAGTGGTCTTCACATCATGTGTCTTCCTCAATACCCACCACCCAATTACCCCATTCCCCCAACCACTTCCCCTCCAGAAATCCTCAGTTTATTTCCTATAGTTAAGAGTTTCTCATGGTTTGTCTCCCTCTCTGATGACTTCCCATTCAGCTTTCCTTCCCTTCCCCTATGATCTTCTGTGCTGTTTCTTATGTTCCACATATGAGTGAAACCATATGGTAATTGTCTTTCTCAGACTGACTTATTTCACTTAGCATAATCCCCTCCAGGTCCATCCATGCCAATGTAAATGGTAAGTGTTCATCCTTTCTGATGGCTGAGTAATATTCCATTAGATAGATAGATAGATAGATGTATATATATCTATATATATATATATATATATCATATCATCTTTATCCATTCACCTGTCAGTGGACATCTGGGCTCTTTCCATAGTTTGGCTATGATGGACATTGCTGCTATAAACATTTGGGTGCACTTGTCCCTTCGGATCACCACATTTGTATCTTTGGGGTAAATATCTAGTAGTGCAATTGCTGGATCTTAGGGTAGCTCTATTTTCAACTTTTTGAGAAACCGCCATACTGTTTTCCAGAGTGGCTGCACCAGCTTGCACTCCCACCAACAGTGAAGGAGGGTTCCCCTTTCTCTGCAACTTTGCCAACATCTGTCATTTCCTGACTGGTTAATTTTAGCCATTCTGACTGCTGTGAGGTGGTGTCTCACTGTGGTTTTGATTTGTATTTCCTTGATGCTGAGTGATATTGAGCACTTTTTCATGTGTCTGTTGGCCAACTGGATGTCTTCATTGCAGAAATGTCTTTTCATGTCTTTTGCCCATTTCTTGATTGGGTTATTTGTTCTTTGGGTGTTGAGTTTGATAAGTTCTTTATAGATTTTGGATACTAGCCCTGTACCTGATATGTCATTTGCAAATATCTTCTCCCATTCTGGCGGTTATCTTTTGGTTTTGTTGACTATTTCCTTTGCTGTGCAGAAGCTTTTTATCTTAATGAAGTTCCAATAGTTCATTTTTTGCCCTTGTTTCCCTTGCCTTTGGGGAAGTTTCTAGGAAGAAGTTGCTGCGGCTGAGGTCAAAGAGGTTGCTGCCTGTGTTCTCCTATAGGATTTTGATAGATACTGTCTCACATTTAAGTCGTTTATCCATTTTGAGTTTATCTTTGTGTATGGTGTAAGGAAATGGTCCAGTTTCATTCTTCTGCATGTGGCTGTCCAATTTTCCCAACACTATTTGTTGAAGATACTGTCTTTTTTCCATTGGATATTCTTTCCTGCCTTGTTAAAGACAGGTTGACCATAGAGTTGAGGACCCATTTCTGGGCTCTTTTTTTATCTTCCATTGATCTATATGTCTGTTTTTGTGCCAGTACATAGTATCTTGATGATTACAGCTTTGTAATAGAGCTTGAAGTCCAGAACTGTGAAGCACCAGCTTTGGTTTTCTTTTTCAACAGCCCTCCAGTTATTCAGGGTCTTTTCTGGTTCCATATAAATTTTGTTATATAAAAATAAGATATAATAATATAAAAATTATTTGTTCTAGCTCTGTGAAAATGATATCTTTTTTTAAAAGATTTTATTTATTTATTTGACAGACAGAGATCACAAGTAGGCAAGAGAGGCAGGCAGGGAGAGAGAGGAGGAAGCAGGCTCTCCACGGAGCAGAGAGCCCGATGTGGGGCTCGATCCCAGCACCCTGGGATCATGACCTGAGCCGAAAGCAGAGGCTATAACCCACTGAGCCACCCAGGTGCCCTTGAAAATGATATTTTGATAGGGATTGCACTCAATGTGTAGATTGCTCTGGGTAGCAGAGACATTTTAACAGCATTTATTCTTCCAATTCATGATCATAGAATGTTTTTCCATCTCCTTGTGTCTTCCTCCTCCACTTCTTTCATAAATGTTCTGTAGTTTCTAGAATTTAGATCCTTTTCCTCTTTGGTTGGGTTTATTCCCAGGTACCTTACCATTTTTGGTGCTATTGTAAATGGAATCAATTCCTTAATTTCTCTTTCATCAGTCTCATTGTTAGTGTATAGAAATGCAACTGATTTTTGTGCATTTTACATCCTGCCACATTGCTGAATTCCTGTATGAGTTTTAGCAGTTTTGAGGTGAAGTCTTTTGGGTTTTACACATAAAGTATCATGTCATCTGTGAAGAGTGAGAGTTTGACTTCCTCTTTGCCAGTTTAAATGCCTTTTATTTCTTTTTGTTTTATTGCTGAGGCTAGGATTTCTAGTACTATGTGGGACAACAGTGGAGAGAGTGGGCATCCCTGTCATGTTCCTGACCTTAGGGGGAAATCTCTCATTTTTTTCCCCATTAAGAATGATAATCATTGTGGGCTTTTCATAGATGGCTTTTATGATGTTGAGGTATGTATCCCTACACTTGAAGAGTTTCAATCAGGAAAGAATGCTTTACTTTGTCAAATGCTTTTTCTGCATCAATTGAGAGGATCACATGGTTTTGTCCTTTCTTTTATTAAGTGATGTATCATGTTGATTGATTTGCAAATGTTGAACCAACCTTGCAGCCCAGGAATAAGACCCACTTGGTCATGGTAAACAATCCTTTCAATGTACTGTTGGATCCTATTGGCTAGTGTCTTGGTGAGAACTTTGACACCCATGTTCATCAGGATATTGGGTCTGTAATTCTTCTTTTTGTTAGGGTCTTTGGTTTTGGGATGAAGGTAATGCTGGCTTCACAGAATGAGTTTGGACGTTTTCCTTCCATTTCTATTTTTTTGAAACAGCTTCAAAAGAAGGGTTAAGAGTTCTTCTTTAAATGTTTGGTAGAGGGGCATCTGGGTGGCTCAGTGGGTTAAGCCTCTGCCTTCAGCTCAGGTCATGATCTCAGGGTCCTGGGATTGAGTCCTGCATCCAGCTCTGTGCTCAGTGGGGAGCCTGCTTCCCCCTCTCTCTCTGCCTGCCTCTCTGCCTACTTGAGATCTCTCTCTCTCTCTCTCTGTCAAGTGAATAAATAAAATCTAAAAAAAAAAGTTAAATGTTTGGTAGAATTCCCCTGGGAAGCCGCCTGGTCCTGGATTCTTGTTGGGAGATTTTTGATTACTGCTTCAATTTCCTTGCTTGCTATGGGTCTGGAAGCTGGCTCTTTGAAAGAATTAACAAGAGCAATAAACCACTAGCCAGACTCATCAAAATAAAATATAAAGGACCCAAATTAATAAAATTGCGAATGAAAGAGGAGAAATCCCAACCAACACCAAGGAATTACAAACAATTTTAAGAATATATTATAAGCAACTATATGCCAACAAATAAGGCAATCTGGAAGAAATGGATGCATTTATAGACACTTATAAACTACCAAAACTGAAAAAGGAAGAAATAGAGAAAAGAAACAGACCCATAGCCTGCATTTTTTTTTAATGTGACCAATCTTATAGCATTATACAACAGGAACAGCTCAGGAAATAATTTTTTTTAAATTTTGTTTAAATCATAATTGGGTAGTGTGAAATTAAGCTGTCTTTATTATAGGTGTATAAAACTATGTAGAGTAGTTAGATAGTTTGAGTTAGATTATATTTAAAATTATTTTTTTTAGAATTCATGAAATGTCTATTTATTTATATAACTATCTTTAAATTTATCTTCCTGCTCAATACCAGAATAGGTATTGAGAGATGCCATGTTTTAGAATAGGGAAATAACTTTGTCAGTTGCATTTCCTAATCTGTTTAATTTTTAGTCATTATTGGAAAGAAACATCAATATCTCTGATCTATCACATAGACAAGGCCTCATTCTCTTGATCAATGTTCTTATTTTCACTTGTTTCAAGATGTGCTCAGGTGTCTATTTTTCTACATTGGTGGATCACACTTTCTTAATACGTTTTTTTGCCACAGGATTTTTGAAAGTGTGTTGTCAGACAGTTGATAAAACAATAAACTCAGGCTATTCCTCTAGCTGGTGCACCATTTGAGATATTGTTTGATTTTTCCAAGTTTCCTTTCCTCCCCATTTGCTACAAATTGCTTCCATTTTTCTCAGTTAACTCAGTACATTTTGTCTTTCTCCCTTTGTTTAGTTCTTTCTTTTGTTCTTAGCTTGCTGTTTTATATCATTATGTATAGTTACCAAAAAAAAAATTCTGAATTTGTTTATATGATAAAGCACATTAAGAAATATGTTTCTGAAAATGCTCAGATAATTCTATCAATTCCTCTTCCTTTTTGAAACTAGTAGCACCTGACCTCTGTAATGTGCTCAAAAAGAAACCATGGTCTGGTGCTATAATAAGCCATATTTTCTTGGCTCTAAGGGATAATTTGTACACCATAAAATTTGTTCCTTTTATATTTGTAATTCAATGATTTTTTTAATAAAAATCCAGAGTTGTGCAAGCATCATCACAATCAAATTTTAAAATACTTCTATGACCCTAAAGAGAAGACTCTTGCTCATTTGCAATCAGTCCCAAGCTGTAGACAACCATGAATCTACTCTCTATACAGATTTTCTTTTTGTGGAAATTTCATGGAAGCAAGTAATATGTAGTTTTTTGTTTCAGGGTCCTTTCATTCACCATGATATTATGGAATTTATCCACACTGAAACATAAATCCGTACAGTTCCTTTTTTCCCCTTCCAAATAATTTTCCATTGTATGAATATACAACATTTTGTATGTATTCCATTGTATGAATATACAACATATATCTATTCAGAAGTTGATGGCCTTATGGCTTATCTCTGTTTTTAATATTATGAATATTTCTGCTATGATCATGCAAATACAAGTATTTCTGTGTGCATATGTTTTCATTTTTCCGGGATATCTTGGATTAGAATTGCTGGCTTGTATGGTAAAATAGAAAAATATGTTCAAAATTTTAAGAAACTGCTAAACTGTTTTCCAGAGTGGTTGCACCATTGAATGATCCAACTAACAACATACGGAGTTGGCATGTAGTTGAAGTTATCTGAAAGAGTAAAATCCACAGTTGTACAGTTTAAATGTATTTTGGAAATCAAAGGTATGTGTTTCTAGACAATATTCTATATTAAAACTCTCCGAAAATGTTTTCAGCATATTCCTAAGATGCTTATTACTGAGTATGTGATATTACATTCTATAATAAGCATTTTAATGCAGTTTTATGATAATAAACATTTTAAATGTTTTGTAATGCTCTTACCCATCAGCATCACCCTTTCCACACAATACATTAAGTGCTACATACTGGGTACACAGCGCTGAACAAAAAGGCAGTGTCTCTCCAGAGACATATACTGCAGCATAGCGGAGAAGATAGCAAACACCTAGACACTCTATACTTTAATTCTAGTTACTACTCCTGCAGAACACATTACCCCAATCTTAGCATAACTATTTTATCTGGTGGGTCACAGTTTTAGGGAGAGTTTGAATAAGCAGGTCCTTCCTAAGGTATCATATGGAGTTTCAGTCAGATGCTGCCCGGGCTTCAATCATCTGGTGGTTTGTCAAGGCTGGAGATGACTCATCCACATGGCTGGCAGCTGGGAACTCAGCTCAGGTGTTGACTGGAGTTCCTGCATGCAGCCTCTGTATGCAGGATTTTCTCAAAACAGCCGGACTTCTTACCTGGTACTTGGCTACCCCAGAGATAGCCTGGTTACAAGTGAATCACTAATGTTGACCTGGATTCAAGAGAACCCACTTCTCAAGGGGAGTGGTGCCAAAGATTTTTGAAACCCTTTTTTGTTTTTAGAGATTTAATTAATTTATTTGAGAGCACACAGGCAGGAGTCTAGGCAGAGGGAGAGAGAGAAGCAGACTCCCTGTTGAGCAGAAAGTCAGATGCGGGGCTCAATCTCAGGACCCTGGGATCATGACCTGAGCCAAAGGCAGACGCTTTACCAACTGAGTCACCCAGGCACCCCAAAACGACAAAAAGAATTTTACAAACCTGGAAGGTAAAATGTTTCAAAGTTTATTAAAAGCAAAAGGAACAAAGAGTGAAGAAAAACTCAGAGAAGGCCGTTTTTTCTAGGGAAAGGGGTCAGGGCAGCATACGATAGAGAGGAACCGAAAAGTAAAGAGCATTCCTATTTGAGGTTTGTGGGCAACACAGAAGTCCTAGAAAGTAAGGAGCATCGAAAGGAACTAAGAAGCCTGAACAAATATCATTTAAGTAGATTTTATATGTTAGGACAGTTCTAGATTTATAGGAAAATTAAGAACGTCATATAGAATTATTACCATATACTTCTTAATCGGTTTTCTCTAAACATCTTGCCGTAGACTGATGTATCTGTTAAAATCAAGGAACCGATATTGATACATTATTAGGAATAGGCTTACCCTTTATTCAAATTTTCTTAATATTTATGGATGTCCCTTTTCTGTCCCAGGATCCCAGCTGGGCCACTGCTGCACTGTTATCAAGTCTCCTGAGTCTGCTCTTGGCTGTGACAGTCTGTCAGACTCTCTCATTTGAGGGTTTTGACAGTTTTGAGTGGTACTTGTCAGGCGTTCTATAGTACGTCTCTCGATTGGGATTCCTCTGGTGTTTCTGTTGTGATGAAACCAGAGTTCTGTGCCTTGGGAACGATAGGGAGGAGGTGCCGCGTTCAGCATCTCATATCAAGGGCACATACGGTCACCAGGACTTACCACTATTGATGCTGATCTTGACCCATGGCTGCGGTAGCGCTTGCTGTGTTTCTCCACTGTAGACTCATTATGCGTCCTCCGCTTTCCAAACTGTACTAATAGGGAGCTGACTGCAAGCAGCCCCAGTGAAGGGACTGGGAATGAGCTGCTCCGTGTTCAAGGGTGCAATATTTGCAAAAATTATCTGGAATTCTTCTGCATGGGAGATTTGTCTCTTCTCCCCCAGTTATTTATGTATTTGATACTTATTTATATCAGCATGGTTTGATGGGCATTTATTCTTTGGGTCATAAACCAATACTTCATTTTATTTTGTTGTTCAAATTGTCCCTGTTTTGGCCAGGAATTGCTTCTCTAGTTGACTCCTTTGGCCTTTTGTTATGTTTTGTTTTGGAGCACTTTCTCACCTTCTCCTAATACAAAACGCTCCAGGGTGGTCTAACATAGATCTTGCCTCAGACCTAGAATGAGGCATTTTTCTAAGGATTCTTTGTTCTTTTTATTAGGAAACTGGTGTTGAAAACCCAGATCTGAGTATTAGCTGTCCTCATTGCTCACGGGGTGTGGTTTCATTTAGGTCTTCTCAGCTGACAGAAAAAAGATGATATGCATAGACATACACACACCTGTATTTTTATACATGCCATGAAATGTTTGCATATGTCAACATCTGTATCTATATTAGGCTAAATACGAGTTACTAGTGATTTCTCCAGGTCTAATTCATACCAAACAGATCCCCGCAGCTTCCTGCTCTTGCTTCTTGGTGAATTCAAACTCCGACGGTGGGAAACCGCGCCCCCGCCAGCCGCTGTGCCCTTGATCGTTCAGTGCCAGCACACCCGCAGGGGCACCAGTAACGTGAAGGTAACTCCACGGACCCCGCGCTCCTCCTAATGTCCTAATCTCGGAGACGACAGTCCTTCCAGAGGCATCGGAAGCAGCCCTCCCCATGACCCGTCAGTCAGGTGGTCTCCTGTACTGGTGAGGTATTAGATACCCTTGTCTGTCGGCCTTCCCCTAGGGAGCCCACAAACTCCTAAATTATTATGTTTTTAATTTGACTTACACGAAGGTTCCTTTTTAGTGCTATAATTCCTGTGGGTTTTGACAAATGTACAGTGCTGGGGTATTCATCATTACAATGCCACAGAGAATAGTTTTCTTGCCCTAAAAATTCCCTGCACTCACCTATTCATCCCTGCCTCCCTTTTCTCTTCCCCAATTCCTGGCAACCCAGTGATCTTTTTAATGTTCCTTTGGATTTGCCCTTTTCAGTCTGTTATATAATTGGAATCATGCAGTATTTAGCCTTTCCAGACCAATTTTTCACACTTGCCCATATACAGTGTGATTCCTCAGGGTCTTTCTTCTAGCCAATGTCTTCTTGCGTCTTTTTATCACTCACTAGTATCAGAGCGTATGAATGTTCTGCAGCTTCTCTTCTGTTCACCTCTTGAAAGCATCTTCATTGCCTCCTGGTTTGGTGATTGTGAATAAAGCTGCTACAGAAGTTCACATGCAGGTTCTTTGCATGAACATAGGTTTTCAGATCAACAGGGAAAATAACTTCCTGGATCTTATGTTAAGACCATATTTGGCTCGTAGTAAAACATCAAACTATCTCCCAAAGTGGCTTAACCATTAACCACACAGGGTTTCTGTTGTATCTTCACTAGCACTGGGCTTATTTCTTTCTTTCTTTTTTAAAATTAACATATAATATGTTCTTTGTTTCAGGGGTACAGGTCTGTGATTCATCAGTCTTTCACAATTCACAGCACTCACCACGGCACATAGCCTCTCAAATGTCCATCACCCAGCCACCCCATTCCTTCTACCACCCTCCCCTCCAGCAACCTTCAGTTTGTTTCCTGAGATTAAGAGTCTCTAATGGTTTGTTTTTAGCCTCTCTAATAGATATGTAGTGGTATTTCATTGCTGTTTTAAATTTGCAGTTTCCAGATGAAAATGATGTTGCACATCTGTGTCTTTTCTTACAGTTCATCTCCATTGGCACATCTTCCCTGGTTAAATGGCTACTCACATCTTTTGGCCATTCTGAATTAAATTTTTATTTCTCTGGTTTTGTTCCTGTCCAGTGGTGGGTTGGCAATTCTAGGTCTTTTGCTTTTCCACACAAGTTTTAGGATATGTTTGATGAAAACTTCACAATAACTTGCTGGTGTTTTGATCACAGATCTGTTGAATCTATACATCAGGTTGGCTAGAACAGATACTTTAAACATACTGAGTCTTCCACTCTGTGAACACAGTATCTCTCCATTTATTTAGAGCTGTTAATTTTTTTGTCAGAAATTATGAATTTCTTTTTTTTTTAAGATTTTATTCATTTATTTGACAGACAGAGATCACAAATAGGCAGAGAGGCAGGCAGAGAGAAAGGGGGAAGCAGGGTCCCTGCTGAGAAGAGAGCCCCATGTGGGGCTCGATCCCAGGACCCTGGGATCATGACCCGAGCCGAAGACAGAGGCTTTAACCCACTGAGCCACCCAGGCACCCCAGAAATTATGAATTTCTGCACATATATTCTGTATTTATTTTGTTAGAGTCCTAGTCAAGTATTTCATTGTTTTCCTATGTTAACATAAATGTGTTTTTCATTCCAAGTATTTACCACTGCTATATATCAAAGTAATTGCCTTTAATATATTCTTATTTCTTGAAACTTTGCTCTAATCTCTCATCAGTTCCAGTAGTGAGTGTTTTGGAGGGGGGCATTTTCAACAGAGACAATCATGTCATTTGCAAACAAAGATAGTTTATTTCTTCTTTCTCAACTTGGATACTTGCTGTTTTCCTCTTGATGAGATAGATAGTTCTTTTATTAAAATGATTCATAGGAGTGATAAGAGGGGACATTCTTGCCTTGGAACTTAAAGGAAAGCACCCAGTTTCTCACATTTAGTTGACGCCAGCTGTAGGGCTTTTTGTTTCTTTTTTAAGAAGTTCTTGAGTGACCTGAGGAGGCTCACTGTATCTCTAGTTTAATTAACTTTTTATTATAAATAGATGTTGGATTTGTTTCATTTTTTTTACATTAATTTTATGATCATAGGAGCCCCTGGGTGGCACAGTCAGTCAAGCGTCCAACTCTTAGTTTTCGCTCAGATCATGATCTCAGGGTCTTGAGATCAAGCCCCACATCAGGCTCCAAGCTCAGTGAGGAGTCAGCTAAAAAAGTTTCTCTCTTCCTTTCCTCTGCCCCTCCCTGCACTTGCACTCTCTCTCTCAAGTAAGTAATCTTTACAAATGTATGCAGTCATATATTTTTCCTACTCATCTTGTTGATGTGATGAATGACTTTTCTCAGTCTTTGAATTTGAGTCCTTCTTGAACACCAGACACAAATGTCACTTGGTCATCATATGTCATTCTTCTCATATACTGCTGATTATCAGCATGCTAATGTTTTGATGAGAATTTTTCCATCTATGAACATGAAAGATCTTGGTCCCCCTTTTTTTTTTTTCTTCCTGGAAATATCTTGATCTTTAATTGTTTTTTCCTATACTGCCTTTATCCAGTTTTGGTATAAAGGTAAGGCTGGTCTCACAAAATTAATTAGAAACTGTTTCCTCTGCTTCTATTTTCTGTAGGAGATTAAGGAGCATTGGTACCATTTCTTAGTTAAGTATTTGATAGAATGTACCTGTGAAATCATCCAGGCCTGGTGTTTCCTTTTAGGAGTATGTTAAT
Source organism: Mellivora capensis (assembly GCA_004024625.1). Lineage (NCBI taxonomy): Eukaryota > Metazoa > Chordata > Mammalia > Carnivora > Mustelidae > Mellivora > Mellivora capensis. Next base: position 36,992 of record PISX010016040.1, read on the forward strand.
AATTGATTACATTTAAAAAAATAAATATAGGGCTATTCAAACTATCTGTTTCTCTTTGTGTGAGTGTTAGCAGTTTGTGTCTTTTAAGGAATGCTTCCATTTCAATTTAAATTGTCAAATCTGTGGTATAGAGTTACTGCTATTATCCTTTCATTATTCTTTTTGTTGTCCACAGGGTTGGCAGTGATGAACCCTCTTTCATTTCTAATATTGGAAATGTGTGTCTCCTCTCTCTATCTCTTACTAGTCTGGATAGATGTTTATAAATTTTATTGATATTTCCAAATGATTAGCTTTTACTTAATGGATTCCATTTTTTGCTGCTTTCAAGTTCATTGTTTTCTGATTTAACTTTCATTATTTCTCTTCTTTTTTCTTATTAGGCTTAATACACTCTTCATTCTCTAGCTTCCTAATGTTGTGGTTTAGATAATTACTTTTAGATGTACTTTCTTTTATAATATGTGCTGTTTTTTCTGCATCCCACAAATTTTTCCATGCTGTAGTTTCATTTTAATTGAAAGAAGTAAGGGGGTACCTAGGTGGCCCAGTCAGTTAAGCATTCAACTCTTTTTTTAAAATATTTTTTAAAGATTTTATTTATTTATTTGATAGAGATCACAAGTAGGCAGAGAAGCAGGCAGAAAGAGAGGAAGGAAAGCAGGCTCCCTGCTGAGCAGAGAGCCCTATGTGGGGCTGGATCCCAGGACCCTGGGATCATGACCTGAGCTGAATGCAAAGGCTTTAATCCACTCAACCACCCAGGCTCCCCTAAGCGTCCAACTCTTGATGTTGGCTCAGGTCTTGATCTGACGGTTGTAATTCAAGCCCCACAATGGGCTTATGCTGGGTATGGAGCCTGGAAGAAAGAGAAGAGAGGAGAAGAGAAAATATTTTCAGATAGTTCTACTAATATCTTCTTTGACCTTCATGGTATTTAGAAGTGTGTTTTTATATCTCCAAATATTTGAGTATCTTCCTGCTATCTTTCTTTTACTGATTTCTATTTTAATTTCATTATGGTCTGAAAAATACTTTGAATGATGTATACTTTTAGAAAAATTTCTAATTATATTTTATTGCCCAAAGTGAGATTTATTTAAAAAAAATGAGTTTATATTAGAGAATGTTCAGTGTAAATTTGAGAAGAACAAGTGTTTTCTAAAAATGTCGACTATATTGAGTTGATTGATAGTGCTGTTTAGTTCATTTTCTGCCTTTTTGCTCTATTAATTATTGAAAGAAGGGTGTTGAAGTTTCCTGCTATATTAGTGACCTGCCCATTTCTCCTTGCAGTTCTACTGGATTTTGCCTCATGGACCTAACATTCTGTTGTTAGTGCATATGCTTTAAGGATTACTACACATCAAGTTGGAGAATGGACCTTTTTGTTATTATGTAATAATCCTCATTTTCCTGATACACTTCCTTGTTAGAAGTGTGCATTGATGAAATGAACATAGTCACTGCATTTTCTATTATTGGTGTTAGCAAGTTTCTCTTTCTCCATGCTTTTGCTTTAAATCTGTTTATTTTTTAAAATGGGATGCTTGTGGGATGCCTGGGTGGCTCAGTCAGTCAAGCCACTGCCTTCAGCTCGGGTCATGATCCCAGGGTCCTGGGATCGAGTCCTGTATCAGGCTCCTTGCTCGGCGGGGAGCCTGTTTCTCTCTCTGCCTCTGCCTACCACTTTGCCTGCTTGTGCTTGCTCTCTCTCTCTCTCTGACTAAATAAATAAATAAAATCTTTAAAAAAATTTAAAAAATAAAATGTGTTGCTTGTGATAACAAACAACAGGTCCTGTTTTTATTTTTACCTACTCTCTCAGTCTGTTTTTTAATTGGAATATTTAGGCCATTCACATTTAGAATAATTATTGATGTTGTTGGATTTATAGCTATCATAGTTGTGATATTTTCCTGTTTCTTTACATATAGTAGTTGATTTTTTATTTTTTTCTGCTTCTTGTGTGTGTGTGTGCGTGTGTGTGTGTGTGTGTGCGTGTGTTTTAAGATTTTAATTATTTAATTGAGAGTGAGAGAGAGAACACCGAGGGAGAGGGAGAAGCAGACTCCATGCTGAGCAGGGACCCTGATATGAGACTCAATCCCAGGATCCTGAGATCATGACTGGAGGCAAAGGCAGATGCTTAAATGACTGAGCCACCCAGGTGCCCCTGCCTCTTGTGGTTTTAACTGAATATTTTAAATGATTCTAATTTCTCTCTTCCCTTACTATTTAAATTATGCTTCCTTCAAAAAATTTTTTATAAGTTGCCCTAGAATTTTCAATGTACATGTACAACTAATCTAGCCCAGCCAGGTAACGTAACAGAGTATTTGAACTCTCCCCTCTTAGTCCTTAAAACACTTTGTCATTCATTTATTCATAATTTGTAATCAGCCAAAGTATTGTTATCATTATTAAATTAGACCAAGAAAAATAATAAAAGATTTTACTTCTGCATCTGTAAATGTAGATTTTACTTCTACATCTGAAAAATGTAGATAAATTTTATGACCACATAATTTTTATTGTCCTGAACAACTTCTTTTAGCATTTCTTATGAATCAGTTCTGCTGGTAATAAATATTCTGGTGTTTTGGGTTTTATTTTGTTGTCAAGTAAAGTATTTATTCTTCAGTTTTGAAGGTTAATTTCAATGGCTGTAGAATTATAGGATTTTTTTTTCAACATTCTAAATATTTCACTCTAAAATTGTCTTGCTTTCCCAGTTTCTGATGAGAAGTCTGATATAATTCTTTTTCTTATTCCCCTGTAAGTAAGGCTTGTCTTTCTGTCTTTTTTGCAATTGGATATGATATGACCAAGTGTATTTTTTCAGTATAAATATTGGTTGCTGTTCTCTAATATTCCTGGATCTATGGCTTTGTGCAACTTAGTCAATTTTGGAAAATTCTTAATCCTCATTACTTCAAATATTTATTTTGTTCCCCTCTTTTTTTCTCTTTTGGATATTTCTATTATCACATTATATCTTTTGAAATTGTCTCACAGTTCTTGGATATTTTGTTCTTTTGTTTTGTTTTGTTTTCATTCTTATTTCTCATTAACTTTTAGTTTGGAAAGTTTCTATTCACATATCTTCCAGATCACTAATTATTTCCTCAGTAATTTTCACTATAGTGATGAGCATATCAAAATTAAACTTCATTTCTTTTACAGTTGTTTTTATTTCTAACATTTTCTTTTGATTCTATCATAGTTTCCATTTCTGTTTATATTACATACTTTTTATCCATGTTGTCTACTTTTTCCATTAAAATCATAGCTGAGTCTGGGTCTGATGCTTGGTTTTCTTTTCAAACTGTTTTTCTAGCTTCTTATCATGCTTTGAATATTTTCACTGCCGTTGCTGAAAGCCAAGCATAATGTGGTAACCAATAGGAACAGGGCATGTAGTGTGTGGTTTGTGTTAATCTGGCTAGGAGTTTCGCTTTAATGTTTGCTGTAGGTGTAGCTCCAGAAACTTCAAATTTTCCTTTGTTCTCACTTTGTCTCTCTGGTTGTGTGGATTTCCCTAAGAATTCGGAGGAACTATGCAGTTCTTTCAGCTGAGATGCACTGTGCTTGTTCTGATGTCCTGTTCGTGGGGTGGCAAAGTATGGTGGAGTGGGAGCAATCCATGGTCTTATGATTAAATTTTGGTCATTTAGTTGACTGTCATTCATGGACTACAAACTGGACTATGAGTGTTTCTAAGCTCTCCTCTTTCTCCCTGGGGAGAAAGTCTCTCCCTCGGAGAGTGTGTGTTTGTTCAGGAGAACACTCTGGTAATATGTGTAAACTGGCAATCTTCCCTCCCCTGGCTAAGGCCTGAGAGACTTCTCTTGACTCTTCACCTTGAGACCATTGTGGAGTTCTTTGAGGAAAACCCGTGAGAGTGTGGCCCCCTAATGCTGGGGTCTCCAGGAATTCCTCATTCCCACTGTAGCCCACATTCAGTCTCCAGCAACTCCTCATACTTATTATGGTTCTTGCTTCAGTTAAGGCACCAGTGGCTTTTGTCCCTAGCATGTAGACATCGGCTCTGGTTCTCGAATTCAACTGCCCACCAACCTGCCTCTGTTTCAGCACAGCCCTATGCCTTGTAATCTTCACTCTCCAACAAGTTCAAGAAAAGGCCCTGATTTTAAATTTTTTCAGCTTCTTGCTGGTAGTAAGGGTAGGACTGACAACCTTTATATGTTGGAGCTAGTACAGGAAGTCTCGAGTGAATAATTTTTAAACAAAATTTTAGTACTGCCTATAGCATGTCCATCTCCCCATTCCTACTTAAAACTGGTGGATGGTTACATGTTTTTCTTGAGAGACAGCACAGACTATCAAAGGTTCTGTATAAACATCCCTAACGGTGCCACCGTGCTGCACAGCACACTCTCTTCCTCTCAGTAACATGGCCACTTGGCCTTTCCACGTCCACATCCACACCACGCTTCTGTGAGGCAGGAGAATCTGCTACTGCTGGCTCCTCACCTTCCTGGAATGTTACTTCATCTCCCTTCCTCTCTCTCTCTCTCTCTCTCTCTCTCATACCCACACTCATACACACAAGACTGTATTTTCATACTGCACAGAGAAGGTATTCTGTTGATGTGAAATGACTGACAGGAAAGTATCTGCAGCATGCAACACTTCTAACAGCACAGAGACGGGAGACACCCGACAGCATAAATCGTGCCTTTTTTTCTTTCGGACATTTGAGGTAGTTTTCAGTACACTGCCCTAGTAGGTTTTCTTTCTTTCTTTTTTTTTTTTTTAAAGTTTTATTTATTTATTTGACAGAGAGAGACCACAAGTAGGCAGAGAGGCAGGCAGGGGCGGGGGGTGGGAAGCAGGCTTGCTGCTGAGCAGAGAACCCGATGTGGGGCTTGATCCCAGCATGACCTGAGCTGAAGCCAGAGGCTTTAACCCACTGAGCCACCCAGGCGCCCCCCTAGTAGGTTTTCAAAACATGTGTTAGATAAATTATTTTATTGTCTATTTTCTATCAAATTTGCATGGATCGCCTACTCTGAGCCCAGCTTTGTAGTAGGGATTTCATCTGTATTATCTAATATAATACTCACGCAATATAAACAAGTATTAACTATAATTTACAGATAATAATATTGGGTTCAATAGGTTAAATAGATTGTCTATGATAGTACTAGCAGAACAGTATTGGAACTTGTGTCTAATAATAATTTTTGGTACATTTTATCAAGGACTGGCTATTTTGTATTTTAGTAAATCTTGTGTATGCCAGTTGACCCCATTACCCATGAAACCCTTAGATTAGGAACTAAGCCTGACTCATATTTGGATCTATACTTCCCGTCTAAGAATTACAATCTAATTGTTTTATTCTTGGATGTGTGACATAAGTATTCCCAAGTTTTGTTAAAATGTATCCATTCTATAGATATTTACTAAGCCACTACTGAATGTCAGACACTTTATCCAGCCCTAGAAAAACAGCACTAACTACAACAGAAGAAATCCTTACTTTCCCTAATCATTACGGAGAGGCAAAAATCAAATTCTTACTAAATCAATTTTAGAAAACACATCTCTAGAATACAAAAAGAATTTTAGAATTTTAGAAATGTATAAATAGAATGATCACTTAAAAAGGAAAATATCGATATACTTATTCAATGGACTTTTATTTTTTAGTTTTAACTTTTTCCATTTTCATGAAGTTAACAGGATACTATCAGTAGAACAACTAACAAACAGTAGGAGCGGAGTGTAGTCATGTTGGGGATGTTTGAGATATTTTTGAAATACACCAGTCAGCAACGGGATTGATGGCAAAATCCCCAGGGGCTTTGAAAGCCACAGATGTGAGACAGACAGCAGATCTACCCTTACTACTTCAAAAGTGAAATATGAAGCGGCTTAGATTTTGTGTATTTGCATTTTCATAAAATACGCAACGAGAAGGTAGAGACAAGAAGAACGGATCACTTACCAACACAGTCCAGGACTCTTTATCCAAATCTCCAAGCATCCAAAAGAAACCTAGAAAGTAAAGGGCAAAAACAAAACAGGGTCAGAGTCATTTGGGAAATTCTTTTATATTCCTGATGCAAGAGACTTCACATGGGAGAGTAGTTTGACCTTTCAAACTCATTTCAAAATAGCACATTGGGCATAAATGTGTGTGAAACCAGAAACCACTTCTCCCCCAGGTATAACAGGAGGCGGGGGATTTAAGTGGATCTTTTCTGGAGTCCTACATTCTGTATGAAATGCCTATGAGGATTTCAATCCAACATGCTTTAACAAGCTAGGTGTGGCAGGAATCTAAATCCCTGTGGAACTGATAAGTGGTGGGAGGAAAGACGCAGGCAGGTGCACGGGAGGACCGCACCAGAGTCACAGCTCAAGGACTCCTGGGCCAACAGATGGGGTAAATGGAATTTCGAACGCAAATGTGGGGGCCACTCAACTGTTAAATTCAAGATCTCTATGGCAAATTGAAACAGGATAGAAACATAATGAATTAAGAAATACAGTCTGTTTGCCCAATTTACTTTATCTATTACATGAAATTTCTAGAACATTATTATTGTTAACAACTATCATGAAAAAGTCACACAGCCATTATCATATAGCTGTTACACAAGTCCTATCATTTCTCCCTTGGTAATAAGGCTACCCGCATGCAGAGCAAACATATGCATCTGCCCAGCTGGTGCACCGTTCACACTTCTTAGTGTGTAGGTTTTTACATGCAAGCACATCGCATGAGCATACTTGGAACAGACGTGCAAGAGCCCTGGGCCCTCTCTCTTACTCTGTCTACTCCCCTGCTTCTTTTCCTCTCATCTTTATCTCTTTAAACTGAAGATAATTGTACTGGTGGTTGCTTTGGAAGGATGCGTGGGGAAATTAATATTCTGAATAAAGGGTGATCCCCTGGTGATTTCCTATCTAATTTTGAAAAGTGCTTAAAACGTACTGGATTAAGAAAGCATTATTTAACAAATTACTACCTTAAGTCATTCATTAGTTCACTTACTCACTTATGTGGTCAGGCCTTCAACAATCATTTATTATCTACAATGTTCCAAGAACTCTACTAAGTGGAAGGGCATTGCTTCTTTCACCAATCATATGAGGAGTGATCAGTCAATCATAAAGTAGTTTAAATATATTTACCCAACATTTCTAATAATACATCCTTAGTATTCCCTAACCTGGAGAATCATGCTGGTTTTCATCATGAAATTCATTCTAGTATTTTGGTATTCGGGAGATAATTCAGAGAAGAAGGCACTAATATAATTTAATGCAGATAAAATAATATCTGTGTCAATAAAACCAGACCTATTATTGATCATTTACCCAATCACATTGTATTGCTCTATTCTGCTTAGAATTTTCTGTATTTCTGTGAATTATTATTCATTTTCTTTGCACAAAATCTTTTCGGTGTTATAATCTCAAAGAACATGCGGTATATAAGATGTCAGGCAGTTTACTGGGAAGACAACTGAGTTTCATTCTGCTCTGAGGTTGTGATTCAGACCAACTCCCTGTGGTCTGAATGAGGTCTGTGACCTCAACTTCCCAGTTGGTTACAGGAGGGGCAAAGCCTATGCCACTTCTCACCATTCCTTTCAGAAGCAGAATTCTGTGATTTTCAGGATATCTAGCTAAACAGAACTCAAGTATTGGACACATTTTGCTGCCCCTCTCTACTGAATATCATTATATATTCACAAGGAGTTTCAGCAAATTCAATCTTCAATAATCTTCCAGCTTAGTCTCTGAGATAAAGGCAATTATAGTTGAAAATGTGTCATCATTTGGAGCTTTTAAGATTCACTTGTAGCAAACCGAAACTCATTTTTTTAAAATCAGTGAACTTAGTAGGCTCCAATGCCACATGCCAATGCAAAGAAAATAATACCTATTCCACTTAACACTTCGATAAGTACTAGATAAACACTCAATAATCAGATGCTCAAAGGGAGTCTTATGGGCTCAGGAGTTGGAGAACAAGAGGAAGTCCCCGGATAATGGGGAAACTCCACAGAAGCTGGGTCCGTGGGGCACTTGATCAGACCACATGATCATACTTGGCATTTATAAGGTATTTAGAGGTTTTCCAGTACTTTTCTTCACATAGTCTTTGTGTTTCATGATTCAAAGTGGGGAAAAGTCACAGGACCCTACATTTCTCCAGCAGTTAAAATTGTTTCATTACTATTCATGCTTATTTCATAGTCGAGTCCCAAAGCTTCTGGGCAACAATACTATGTCACTTCACAATGGAGAAGTTGAGGAGCCACACCTTCATTCAAGTGAGGGGATTCATAGGAGTCCGAGAGCCGAGAGTCAACCACGTCTGCCGAGTGAGCAGCAGCCACCGGCTGCCCACAGGACGACAGTGGTTTGTACGAGACACGACTGGTCAATGCCAGTTGTAGTTTATGTCACCGCAGAATTTCAAAGCAGCATCAACAGCTGGGACAACTGAGACTTGGGAAGCTGAGGGATCACAAGGATGCTTCTGTGGTGGTTAGGGTTGGTTTTTATGCCTCCCGGTTCTAATCTCATTACTAGCTTCACCTTAGCTGTCTTTATCGTGGATCAAAACAATAAAATAAAACAGAAAGGTAGAGATCTCGAACCCACTTAGATTATCTCCATCCCTTCTGCCTAATGTGTCTGATGCTGTTCACAAGCTCAATGTGTCCATCAAAAAACTGGTCTCAAGTGTGCACCCCTCCCTCTCTGTTCCATCAGCCAAACCAGCTCTCAAGCCATGTTTGCTCAGGGACTAGAATTTCTACCATAGTAATAAGTAAGTTCTCCCAGATTCATACTCAGCAAACGTATCTATTTTAATTAAAATGTTTATCTTTCCATTCTTGCATTTAAAACAGAATCGAGTGACCAGGATACCAAGCTGACCCATGGAGAAAAATGTAGGAATGTCTTCCGTAATACAGCCTTGGAAATCACTGCCCCTTCAGGGAGGGCTCAGTCTTCTGCGGCAGCTTTAAGCCTTTGCAGACCTGCAGTTCCAGAAGTCAAATCTCTCCTGGGAAGGTGAGGTCCGCCACAACTGTTTGATTCAGCCTGGGTCACCGATCACCAGCACCGGCCCACACTTGGCCCAGAGCCAGTGCTCCCCCTGCTCACTTGTTCTCAATAAATAAGCTTTTTTTTTTTTTTCCAAAGTAGTATAAACCCCCAAATGGGATACATTAACCTGAGGTCCTTTGGCTATCTTTAATAACAGATTAATTAATTAATTAATAATGAGATACCCCAGCAGGGTCTGCACCTCATCACAATGGTTGTTCAGCTTTGGAAGTAAATGCATTCACTGGTTTGCAGGAAAAGGCTCTGACTGCTGGAGGCACTGGATTCCTACAGTTTCAAGAGACTTTTCTATATAAATTCTGCACTGACCTAAGAACACTGGGCTGGGTAAGGGGTTTTGGTGATTATGACACTGCTGTGATTTGCTATGATTTCAAGATAAAGTAAAAGATTATTTTCCATAATATGCTAGTCAATTCTATTCCTAGATCAGTGTTACAAGGTCTTGGAAAAAATCAATTATTAAGGTAACCAAGAAGAGAATAAAGATTCATAGAAGCAGAAATGTGACTTAACTTCCATTTCACATGGGTTTGCTTAATTTTTTTTAATTTCTTCTCAGTGTATCAGAATTCATACATAGTTTTACACCACACCCAGTGCTCCATGCAATGCGTGCCCTCCACAATACCCACCACCTCCAACCCCCCGCCGCTTCAAAACCCTCAGGTTATTTTTCAGAGTCCATAGTCTCTCATGGTTCATCTCCCCCCAATTTCCCTCAACTCCCTTCTCCTCTCCATCTCCCCATGTCCTCCGAGTTATTTGTTATGCTCCGCAAATAAGTGAAACCATATGATAATTGACTCTCTCTGCTTGACTTATTTCACTCAGTATAATCTCTTCCAGTCCCGTCCATGTTGCTAAAGACCACCTTGCTTAAGAATGCGTGGATCAACCAGGAGATCAAAGAAGAACTTAAACAATTCATGGAAACCAATGAGAATGAAGACACATCGGTCCAAAACCTATGGGATACAGCAAAGGTGATCCTAAGGGGGAAATACATAGCCATCCAAGCATCCCTCAAAAAAATTGAAAAATCCAGAATACAACAGCTGTCTCTACACCTTAAAGAACTGGAGAATCAACAACAAATTAAACCAACTCCACGCACAAGAAGGGAAATAATCAAGGTTAGAGCAGAGATGAATGAGGTAGAAACTAGAGATACAGTAGAACATATCAATGAAACTAGAAGTTGGTTTTTTGAAAGAATCAATAAGATTGATAAACCATTGGCCACACTAATCCAAAAGAAAAGACAGAAAGCTCAAATTAATAAAATTATGAATGAAAAGGGAGAGATCACAACTAACACCAAGGAAGTAGAAACAATCATCAGAAGCTATTATCAACAGTTATATGCCAATAAGTTAAGCAACCTAGAGGAAATGGATGCATTCCTAGAAAAATATAAACTCCCAAAATTGAGCCAGGAAGAAATTGACAAGCTGAACAGACC
>PISX010016041.1:0-47560 GCA_004024625.1 Mellivora capensis
CCCCCACTTTGCCTCTGGAGCAATGTCCCTCCGTGGAACAGACTTCTAAAAGTTCTGATTTTGTGCTCTGCTGCTCTCTCACTTGCTGGTAGCCGTTCCCTCCCTACACCGTCTATCTTCCTGTCACTTTGGATTCATTTCTCCGCAGTCCTACCTTCCAGAAAGTGGTCGATTTTCTGTTCCTAGAATTGCTGCTCTTCTCTTCTATCTCCTGTTGAGTTTGTAGGTGTTCAGAATGGTTTTATAACTATCTAGCTGAACTCCTGGGACCTGATGATATTTCAGTCACCTACTCCTCCGCCATCTTGCTTCCTCTCCTCTCTATTGATTTTTAAAAAAATGTTTGTGTAGGGGTGCCTGGGTGGCTTAGTCAGTTGGTTAAGCAGCTGCCTTTGACTCAGGTCAGGATCTCAGGGTCCTGGGATCAGCCCCACATCCTGCTCCCTGCTCAGTGGGGTGTCTGCTTCTCCCTCTGCCCCTCCCCCCAGGGTGCATGTGAGCTCTCTCTCTTTCAAATAAAAAAACCTTTAAAATGTTTAAGAAAATGTTTAAAAAAATCTTTAAAATGTTTTTATAAGTTTGCTATAACATGAATTAGAGAAGAGATTTAGAGCATGAATCACTGACTAGAAGCCACCAGTTTTTCTACAAAAAAGGAAGTTTTAATCCTTATTTAGAATTCAGAGTTAAACTTAGACTTTATTTTTAGAAACTGTCTAAATTTTACATTTAGCAATGTTAAGGAAAACCAGAGCTGGACAGTGGTTAGGGTAGTATAAGCAGATTTTAATCAGAGACTATTGCAGTAGGGGGAAAGAGACCTCATTATAGAACTGGGCTCAATTCTGAATACAGCAAGAAAAATTAGGAGTTTATAGCCAAGGGGTGGGGGCTTAGTGGATGTAAATTATGAAGAGGAAACATCACGGGCAAGAGGGTTCTAGGTAAACCGACTTGGACGGTATTCTTGCTGAAGGCAGGCCAGGGTGACCAGATGTCACCTGGGGACTGAAGGGGTAAGGGATTTGATTGGATGTTCAGGGTGATGAGATATTGAAGGTGAGGGATTCTTGCCAAACTGACTTTAGTAAGATTGTTGCTAAAATTGGGGGATGTGAAGGTAGACATGGAAGTCTAAAGATCTGGCTTAGTTAAGCACTCTGCTCAGAGGAGCCTGACTGAAGTTTGGTGGAGTAGAGAATCTTTGTCAGAAGAAATAATATCTTTAAAATAAGAATTGGTGGGGGTGCCTGGGTGGCTCAGCAAGTACCTGCCTTAGGCTCAGGTCATGATCTCAGGGTCCTGGGATTGAGTCCAGCATCTGGCTCCCTGCTCAATGGGAGTCTGCTTCTCCCTCTTCTTCTACCCCTCCACCTTGCTTGTGCAGGCACCCAATCTCTCTTTTAAATACATTAAATCTTCAAAAGAAAAAAAAAAAGAATAGGTGTATATATAAAACATAAGATATTCAGAAAGATAAAAGGCAGAAAGTACCCCTTCCTCTCACCAGTCCTTCTCACAAACCTACTGTTTGGAGGTAAATTTTAACAACTTAGTGTGTATCCCTCCAAAATTTTATGTATATACAACATAAACACATACACATGGGTTTTTTATTGAATTTGTATTTATCTCGGCAATAATTGTTTATTGCCTCTCATTTAATCTACTTATCTCCATTCTTGTAATCTTCTTCCATTTTTCCTTATCTTTTTAAAATATTTTTTGGTACATGTGTTCTTTATTTACAAAAATCAAATTGAGTCATTTTTTCTCTTTTTAAAAAAGATTCATATGTGATACTTTGTGTACATTAACCTCATTATTTTGAACTGTTTGAGAATTTCTCTTTTTTTTTAAGATTTTATTTATTTATTTGACAGACAGAGATTACAAGTAGGCAAGAGAGGCAGGCAGGGAGGGAGAGGAGGAAGCAGGCTCTCCGAGGAACAGAGAGCCCGATGTGGGGCTCGATCCCACGACCCTGGGATCATGACGTGAGCCAAAAGCAGAGGCTTTAACCCACTGAGCCACCCAGGCACCCCTGTTTGAGAATTTCTTAAACACAGTAATGGTTAGGTATGTATAAACCTAATTTAGCTAAGTTGCCAGTTTTTTTTTTTTTTTGAGAATGACTGCCCTTGTCTACATTTACACTAGCAGTGCATTATCACATATCATCTAGAATTCTACTTCTTTCTAGTCTCCTAAATATAAAGTTATATCTCCTACTTTTATTAACTTGAATTTTTCTGCTTATTACTGAGATCAAACATCTCTTTCTAAGCTTGTTAGCCTTTTGGGTTTCCTCTTTTCTAAATTGCTTATTCATATTCTTTATGAGAGCATGGAATATCTATTTATTAAGGTATCTTCTATCTATATTTACAAGTAGAATCAGTTTTTCTTTTCTGTAATTTATTTTTGCTAGTTTTTTAGGTTAGTATTACAGTATTAGCAGGAAACAGAATGATAGTTTTATTTGCTAAAGCTAAATAAATATAATACTTGTAAAGTAGGTTGAGGTGAAGTTACTGGGATTTATATTTATATTAGGAATATTACTTTATAAAATAGCAGACATTGTTTTATGTAATGGGTTTAATGTTAAAAAGGCATTTTCTGGACCTTACTCTTACAAATTAGTAAAAATAATATATACACACAAAGAGGTATCTACATATATATCTATAGACACACACATACTTGTAGCTACTTTAATTGACTTGAGATGTTATGGGTTTGTGTGTTTGAAAATCAAGATTACTAAATATGTTTTTAGTCTGGAAGCTCCAGTCCTGTCTTGCCTACTGCCTACAGGGAGTGCCCACCTTAATAGTAAATCAGCAAAAATTAAACTTACATTTCAGTCTTACCCTTCTTCACTATAAGCTTTTTGAATTTAACCCTCTAGCATCTGTGTTTTGTCTTCAGATCTCTGTTGGTATATACTTTTATGTTTTAAATATGATTGGTTTGTACATAATTAACTATTTTGTGTCTTTTTTGTGTGACAATGAAATGAGTTAAGAAACCACTTTTTTAGAAAATATAACATAGGAAGAGCTCAGTAAACGATAGCTTTCATTAATGTCATGTATTTTCATGTATGTATAGTTGTAGTCCCTGCACTTTCAGTAATTATGTAACCAAAACAGATGCCATTTTTGCTTATCTTTCTGTCTCTGCATACAGGAAAGTTCACGAGAAAATTCAGGAAACTGTTCACCTTGGTTAACCCTAGGTAGTGGAATTGGGTAAAGGAATGGATCTGCTGCTATTTCTTTTATATATTTATATAAAATTTGAATTTTTTCCCATTTAATGGTATTTTTTAATGAGGATGAAGAATTTTTTTTAAAACAACCAAAATAGAGCTTGTTGAACTACTCTCTTAATGAGTATTTGGATGGTTCTGTTACAGGACAATAGTCAACATATGGAAAACTAGTCAATATTACTATCTTAAAAGAAATATTCATTAAAGCAATGAAAGGTACTCTTTTTTTCTAGCTATCAGTGTTTAAAAATCAATAACAACACCCAATGCTAGGCGAGCTGTGTTAAACTCTACTCTTATACATTGTTGTTGGTATTATCAATTGGTCAGTATCTATCAGGAAACAGACTTTGACTTAATAATTGTTTGTTGCAGTCTTTCCCAGAGAAATAAATAATTCCCTTAAAAGTCTATATGCATGAAGGGCAGCCTACTGAATGATAGAAGATATTTGCAAATGACATATCCAATAAAAGATTAGTGTCCAAAATATATAAAGTACTGATACAACTCAACACTCAAAAAACAAATAATCCAGTTTATTATTACTTTTTAAAGATTTTATTTGTTAATTTGACAGAGAGAGACACAGCGATAGAGGGAACACAAACAGGGGAGTGGGAGAGGGACAAGCAGGCCTTCCACCAAACAGGGACCCCTGACATGTGGCTTGATCTCTGGACCCTGGGATCTTGACCTGAGCTGAAGGCAGACCCGAAACGACTGAGCCACTCAGGTGCCCCACAAATAATCCAATTAAAAAAATGGGCAGAAGACATGAATTGACATTTCTCCAAAGAAGATGTACAGGTTCCCAACAGACACATGAAAAGGTGCTCAACATCACTCATTGTCAGGGAAATGTAAATGAAAACTACAATGCGATATCACCTCACCCCTGTCAGAATGGCTAAATTAAAAAACACAAGAAACAACCAATGTTGGCAAGGATGCGGAGAAAAAGGAACCCTCATGCCTTGGCTAGTGGAAATGCAAACAGGTGCAGCCACTGTGGAAAACAGTGTGGAGGTTCTCAGAAAGTTAAAGATAGAACTACCCTATGATCCAGTAATCACACTATTACTATTAGTAATCACACTATTTACCCCTCAAAATACAAAAACAGTAATTCAGAGTGATACATGGACACTTATGTTTATTGCAGCATTATTTACTATAGTCAAATTATGGAAGCAACCTAAGTGTGCACCAATAGATGATTGGATAAAGAAGATGTGGTATATATATATACACATATACATACATACAGTGGAG
Organism: Mellivora capensis; assembly: GCA_004024625.1. Lineage (NCBI taxonomy): Eukaryota > Metazoa > Chordata > Mammalia > Carnivora > Mustelidae > Mellivora > Mellivora capensis. The sequence goes on from PISX010016041.1 coordinate 4,556, forward strand.
TATTATTCTGCCATAAAAAATGAAATCTGCAACAACATAGATGGGTCTAGAGTACAATGCTAAGTGAAGTCAGTCAGAGAAAGACAAATACCATATGATTTCACTCATATGTGGAATTTAAGAAGCAAAGCAAAATAAGCAAAGGAAAAAAAAAAAGACAAACTAAGAAACTGACTCTTAATTATGGAGAACAGACTGATGGTTACCAGAAGGGAGGTGTGTGAAGGTGGGTGAAATAGGTGTTGGGGATTAAAGAGTACACTTATCATGAGAAGCACCGAATAATGTGTAGAACTGTTGAATCACTATATTGTACACCTGAAACTAACACAGCGCTGTATGTTAACTATGCTGGAATTAAAATGAAAAGCTTAAAAAATCTATATGCATGAAGAACATCATTAGCAATTTATTATGTAATAATGAAAAATTACGGTCTGAATGCCCAGCTATAGTGAAATGAGTATCAAGAATGCTTTTGGCAGATGGGACACCTGGGTGGCTCAGTTGGTTGAGCGGCTGCCTTCGGCTCAGGTCATGATCCCAGAGTCCTGGGATCGAGTCCCACATCGGGCTTCTTGCTCGGCGGGGAGCCTGCTTCTCCCTCTGCCTCTGCCTGCCACTCTGCCTGTGCTCGCTCCCTCGCGCTCTCTCTCTCTCTGACAAATAAATAAATAAAATCTTTAAAAAAAAAAAAAGAATGCTTTTGGCAGAAAGTAAACCCTGTTAACACGGACATAACAGAGGTCATATTTTTCCCATAAGTCTGGTGGTGGGTAGTCCTTTTCTCTGACATAATAAGCTGGTATAGTTATTCAGTGATAACATAAAGTAACTAGGCCTTTTCTATTATTCTCCTCTGCCATTCTTCACCCCCGAGTCTGTTGGCTTACTGTCTTCTTGTTACGTTATGATTACAGGACTGCTATAATTACAGATATCAGGACCAGAGTGGAAAGCAGCAAATAGGTTTGTTTGTATGTTTTTTGGGTGTGTCTCTTATCAGTGAATGATAAACTTTCCCGTAAGTACCTTCTCTGCATCCCCAGCTGATATCCATATATATCTCATTGGTTACATAGACATGTATGGCCCCAACAGAAACTAAGAAAGTGTGAATTTTACTTTCCAGAGTCTATAGTGGGACATTACAGAGTAGAAAGAGGTTGGGAATTTGTGTTTTGAGTAGCCAGTCCACAAGATCTGCTGCAATGATGGTTAAGTAAGTTACGGCAAATTTGCTTGAATTGATTTTTTACTCAATTATTATTATTGTTGTTCCTTCTGTAATAAACTCAATGAAAATGATGGTATAAAAATAGTAATAACACAGAAAATTAGATTAGTTAAATACTTAAACTGTGTTTAGCAGAATGCCTGGTACTCCAAAGTGCTTATTTTCTTGCTTCCTGAGTGAACATTAGTTTAAGCGCCACAAAGTGGTAAAACAGTATTTAAACATAGAGTTATTTTTCTTTAATAGAAAATAATAAGTACTCTTCAGAGTACCTCAGAGAAGGGAGGGATTACTTTAAGCTAAATAGGCTAAGAGTTGGCATTGGTAGAATTTGAAATTTCAGAAGGGCATTTGGGGACGGTAGAGGGGATGAAGAGAACATAAGCCAAGGCATGGGCCTGGGAGAGTTCAGGCCATATCTGAAAACTAAAAGATTGTCTGCTTTGATTGGAGCACAGGATATGTGAGAAGGGAATATGAGAGACATAGCTAGACAGGTGAGTTGGGAACAGATCGTAGATGGCCTTAAATTCCACTGGGAAGAATTTGGGCTTTTGTTTCATTACACCTTAATTTAATAGGTTCATAATTCAACATATTGAATGAATGTTTTAAATACGAAAAGTGTTGCCCCTTGAAGACTGCTTCTTTAGAGATTGTATACCTATCAAAAGGTAATTTGGTTTAAAACATGTTTAGAACTCCTTTGCAGTTTTCTTAACCATTAAGAAAATGATACACTATAGAAAACTTGTCATTTGCAAGGGATACTTTGAGACCTTTGTGCATCCTCAATTTTTAAAATTAAGAGGGCTTTGTGTGGGACCCTTGCTTCCTCTGAATTATATTTCTTTGAGATTCATGTTTCTTATATATAATATTCCTATGAAGTTAATATTCTTCTTGGTATTAATGAAAGTTTTATTTCTTTTGATGAATAGATTTTGTTCAGGCTGAGCACTTGCTGAGTCAGTAATGTTCCTTTTCTTCCTTTTTTTTTTTTTTTTGGGGTATAGAACATTTGGTGGTCTTGTTCACATTCATAGTTACAAGCTGTTACCAAATTAGATATTTCCTTCTTTCCTGATTAAGAACTGTTACTTTCTTAGTCCTTATATTTTTCTTCACTTGTGCTAGCCGTTAGGCTTTCTTTGGGGTTGAGGGTGGGGAGACATTTTTGACGAAGAATCTCGGTTTAAAAAAAAATACTTACTGCTTTTGAACTTTGAGATTTGAATGCTTATTTAGGCTAGGCTCACTCATTTACTCTGGATCTGGCCTCTGGCTTCTTATTGTCATAACAGAATTTCTTCTGAGTGTCTCTCGAACAGTGATAACTGTGAATATTAAATCAGTGAATGTCAAGTTTATTATACTGCACATCCACAGCTTCTCCCCTTGATTGGTATCTTATTCTCTCACTCCACTCTATGTATGTGTATGAATATATATATTTTTTTCTTTTTTCCAGCTTTATTGAGATATGTGTGACATAACATTGTGCAAGTTTATAGTGTACAGTATTGATCTAATACTTGTATATTGTATATGTATGTTTTTTTGTAACTGAAATTTCTCTTTCTTTGTGCAAACATTAGAAAATTTGTAAAGATTTGAGAGATAGGAGGGCATGCTGTGGGAATTGATTGGTTGGGGGCAAGAAGGAAGCTTTGTGAGGATTCAAGAAACCCGATGTACGGTTATTTGTATCTTGCCATCAGTTGATAATATGCATATAATTAATTTAGTGTTTTAAGTGTGAGTGAATTTGGGCAATGGAGAGTTTCTTGTGTAGGACAGTCTATATTTTTAATCATACATTTAGGGATGGAGGGATTGATATGATAGAATATGCCATTATCCTTTAGCATTTCAGACGTAATGTGTCATCTAAAGAAGAATTACTCATCTTTTTGGGAAAGTAAGGCTAGATGAATAAATAAAAATAATGGTACAGAATTTATGAGGACAATTTCAGGAAACTCATTCATTTGTTGAAAGATAAAGCTAGCTGTAAAGTTAATACTAGATTAAAATACAGTTTCTGAGATGAACAACAGTTTTGTACTTGACCCCAGAGTTGAATAGGTATCTCTCACTGTATTTTGTGTTTACTTATTTTTAAAGATTTAAAAAAAAAAAAAGATTTTTAGAGAGAGAGAAAGGGGGGAGGAGCAGAGGAAGACAGGGAGAGAGAGAGAGAGAATCTCAGACTCCTCACTGAGCTCTCAATCTCACCACCCTGAGATCACGTCCTGAGCCAAAAATCAAGAGTTGGACATTTAACTGAGACACCCAGATGCCCTTATTTTGTGTTTATTTTTATATTTAGTGTTTTTGCCTACAACTGTGTTTCTGGTTCTAGTTGCATACAACATACACTACTGATCTACATATATTTTGTTCAGCATACAGGTTTCATTCACTGGACAGTGAGCTCTGTTTTATTTTGTCGCTATCATAGCTCTAGTGTTAACTCGCTAGTGCAAAGCAGGTGCTCAGTTAAATGAATAAATGTGAATATTCAATAAATTTATGATTCAAATCCTCATTTTTTGGAGACCCCATTGTCTGGTCTTATCTCTTTTCTATACCTGCATCTTCTGGTCTTATACTCTCCTTACATTGAGGTGCGTTGTGACTAGGAACTTAGTTTTGTCTTTCCTATATTCTTTATGGTAATTTGGACTTTGGTGGGTAGTAGGTATTCCCTAACAATGTGATTAAACTAAATGAAAAATGGTCAGTTTTTTTTTTTTAATCATGAGACTGCTAAAAATATAGTCATAAACAAGAAATTTGGAAGAGAATCAAAAAAGCTAATGTGTCCTTGTTTGTCAGCTTGAGGGCCTGTATAAGACCACTTCTGTGGAGTAGAGAGCTAGGGTTCTGGGACAGCTCAGTTCCTTGTTCTTTAATGGCCTATTTGCTTTATTTTTGGCCTTCTAACTATGTCACAGATGGTGTAGGTCAGTGGTTCTCCAAGTGTTGTCCCAGAATAGCAATATTAACATCACCTGGGTACTTGCTAGAAATGCAAATTCTTAGGCCCCACTTCAGACTGAGGGTGGAGCCTGGCTCAGGAAGTCTGTGTTTTAGTGGGTCCTCTAGGTAATTCCCTTGGTAAAGTTTAATGTCACACCGTCTTTAGGAGAGAGGGCTATCTAGAGGCAACAGTTGCATGCCAGAGAAAGCCAACTGGCAGCCTGAATTTAAGAGAATAATGTAATCCAAGGCTTTTCAGAAGGAATAGATACGTATGCTTTTTAAAGATGTTAAGATATAAAGCAAATTATTGAAACTTCATTGTATGCTATTGCTTAGCCTAAGTAAACTGTATTATTCACTTTTACTTTTCAAGTATTTTTCTGTTTGTGAGTTTGTGTTCAAATTCAAAGTGAGAAGCTTAAATTGGTCAAGTTTTCTTGTACTTTACATTTTTGTAAAAGTAGTGCTCTTTCCCTTGCATAGCAGATGACCAAGAAACAACTGAAAAGTGTCCAACCTAAGTTAATATTTTGTGTATTTTTCTTTTTGAATATATTTTTGGTGATTTCAGTTTCAAAATTTTTTTTTATCAGTTTCAAATTTGAGCCCTTTTAAAATTTTAGAGTATAAAGTTTCAAAATTAAGGTACATTTAAAATAATTTGTTTATTAGATATTCTTGCATATACAGATACACCTGGTTAGATAAAACAGATTTATATTCCTTATCTATATCCTTTTGACAAATTGGAATTGAAAAATAATACAAAAATTAATTTTTGTTTACTATGTAGACTCAAATCGTAATATCTCCAGTTGTTGTTTTTATCTTTTTTCATTTTAAAATTTTATTTATTTATTTGACAGAGAGAGAGACAACGAAAGCAGGAACACAAACAGGGGAGTGGAAGAGGGCAAGCAGGCTTCCCACTGAGCAGGGAGCCCGCTGTGGGGCTACATCCTAGGACCCTGGGATCATGAACTGAGCCAGATGCTTAATGACTGAGTCTCCCAGGCCCTCCAATCTTTTTTATTTCTAATGGGAAATGAGGGCCTAATTCTAGGTATATAATGTAAAATCTAATGAGGCATCATGAAAGTTCTAGCATTCATTTTCCTTGAAGATAATTCCAAAGTTTTCTTTTCGAACATATGTGCCATTACTGTTAGGTTTCCTTGTACAGATAAATGGATGCATGATGACTTACAATTTTTTTTCAAGTTTTTTTTTTTAAGATTTTATTTATTTATTTGAGAGAGAGACAGGGAGAGAGAGCATGAGAGGGGAGAAGGTCAGAGTGAGAAGCAGACTCCCCATGAAGCAGGGAGCCTGATGTGGGACTCGATCCCAGGACTCTGGGATCATGACCTGAGCCGAAGGCAGTCGATTAACCAACTGAGCCACCCAGGCACCCTGACTTACAATTTTAAAAGATAAATTATTTTATTTGTAACACTTGAAAGCTATTTTCATACCTTATCTACTTGATGAAATTGAATTTACTTCCTTTTTCTATTTTTTTTTCCCCTCAAGATTTCAATTGCGTGTCTTAGTCTTTTGTTCTTGGAACTCTGAAAAGTTCAGAAGAATTCACTCTGAGAATGTTAAGGTGACAGTAGTGCAGGCAGAAGCAGAGTTTTAAAAAGTAGGCAAATTGTAGCTTAATAGTTCATAGAAAAGTATAGCCATAAAATAAAAAATTAGATAACTGAGTTCATCACTATTCCATATTACTTAACAGTATTGGAGACTAGGAATAGATTTGTTCCCTAACTAGAGAACTCTCTTATTTCAGAAGGAATTCTGTTGTAGTGATGTGCAGGGAGAACTTTTAAGGGGCCCTTTGGACCATGCATTTTTCTGTCCTATCCTTGTTGCTGAATATTCCCACTACATTACGTTTGTGTCTTGAGTTTTCCAAGTGGTGATTCATTCATGATCTTGGACTGTCATCTTAGTTCATTTGTGAGAATGCTGTGCTCTTTAGGGATATAAGCTACTCAATCTCTTGGTGATTCTTTTTTCTCCTTGGTAAAAATAAAGTAGTTGGATTAAAACATCCAAGACAGAGGCGCCTGGGTGGCTCAGTGGGTTAAGCCTTTGCCTTCAGCTCAGGTCATGGTCTTAGGGTCCTGGGATTGAGCCCCTCATGGGGCTCTCTGCCGGGCAGGGAGCCTGCTTCCCCTGCCCGCCCCCCTTTGCCTTCCTGCCTGCCTACTTGTGATCTCTGTCAAATAAATAAGTAAAATCTTTAAAAAAATTAAAAAAAAAACATCCAAGACAAAGTCTACAAACTGATGGCTTGTGGAGCCAGATCTGGTGAATGAATTTGTTTGGCTGCAATTGTCTTTACATTTCTCAATTAAGAGACTTTTATGCATAGTAACATGCCTGTGGTACAGCATTCCAGAAGGTGTAAGGACAGACATGGATATTTAAAGGTAGTTTTAACTCCTGTTCCTCTTTCTTCCATCCACCTAGTTACTTTTTTTGGAGATGTTCAGAACGACTGCATGTTTGTGAATCAATCCAGAGTTATTACTTATACATAGAAGCATAATAGTATATTTACCTTTTTGTTTTAAACCAAATGGTTGCAAACTATATACTTTGTTCTCTGTCTTGCCTTTTTTTTTCCATTTACTCTATCTTGGAAATCATTCTATATCAATATACCTAAAACTGTCTCCTTTGTAACAAAACATAACATTCCTTTGTATAGATACAGCCCACTCTTTTGATTTTTCCTTTCTTTCCTTCCCCTCTCCTCCGTTCCCCTTCCTGTCTTTCTTTCAGTCTTTTTTCCCTTTATGTCTCTCCTCCCCTTCCTGCCTTTTCAATTAAATAAGCCAATTCAAACAGTAGTATCCTGACATAATAGTATTCAGTGATTTTGAATAATTTATTTATTTTGCTTATTTTTTCATGTGTACTTTAGAATTATGTGCTGTATTCTTTGCTTAGATTTTATTTTTTTCTTGGAAGTTTTATTATAATCTTATTTTTGTTATGAATGGAATTGTTTTCTATCATTAGATCTATTATTTATAGCTCATGGGTTTTAATTTATTATTTTTACATATAGTCTTTACCAAAATTCCTCTATTTTTTGTAAGACTTTATAGTCAGTTTCTTTGGATTTTCCTGGTATCTACTCATATCATTTGCAAATGATGATAATTTTATTTTCTTTTTTCTGTTTTTAAATTTTTTTCTTTCTTGACTGATGACATTGGCCACTACCTCCAGGATATGGTTAAATATTTGTGGTAAAAAATGGACAATCCTTTTTTGTTCCTAATTGTCCGTATTTCTTGGGTTTTCTATTATACATGATGCTGACTTTGAATTGAATCTTTTGTATCTTATCATATTAAGATAGTTGGCATAGTGTTTGTTTAAAAATTAAAAAAAAGAGATCTTATATTGACAGAACAGTTGCAAGGGTAATATACAGAATTTTTTTTCTTCCTGAACCATTTGAGGGTAAGTTGCCAGCCAACCTGATAGGCTGTTGCCTCCCACCCAATACTTTAGTGTTTATTTTCTCTATACAAGTACTATCTTATATAACCGTATATAACCATCAAAATCAGGAAATTAACACTGATACATTACTGCCATCTAATCTTCAGACTCCATTCATGTTTCATTACTTGTCCTAATAATATCCTTTTATAGCCAAATTCAGTTCATAATCTTGTATTACATTTGGTTTTCATGTCTTTTTAGGCTCCTTCAATCTAAAACAGTCTTTCCTTGACTTTTATGATCTGACACTTTTGAACATTACAAGAAAGTTAATGCAAAATGTCCCTCGACTTGAATTTGCCTGATATTTCCTTATGATTGATTTCAGATTATGCATCTTTGGCAGAAAGAAGTATCACAGAGGTGTTCTATGATCACCAAGAAAAAATAACTAATATTATTATTCTTTTTTATTTATCTTTCTAGGCAACTCTATCTTCTCTGTAATCTTTCTCTAAAACAGTTCTAGGTCTTTTGTTTTTATTAAATATTTAGCTAATCCAATATGTGAATTGGTAGAAGGATGGGTAAGCAAGTGTACTGGGAACACACGGAGTTTTTAATCATAGTAAAGACTTTCCAGTATTATGGGCTGAAGTTTCAGAATCATCCAGGAACCATGATGGTGGCAGAAATACAAAACTAGCCAAAGGATATAGAGAGGAAGAAATTGGTCATTGATTTTATCATCACTTTGATTTTTATAATTATATGGCTAGATTATTGTTTTTATTAAAGCCATTTTGAAGAGTGTATAGAATTCTATGCCAAAGCATTGTTTGGTCAAAGAAGTTGGGCTATCATATCCTTTTGACAAGGCTTTCATTTTTGTCAGCTTTCGTTATTCCTTTTTTTTTAGCAGGTGGGTATGAGGCAGATGGGGATGAGGGATAGAGGGAAAGAGATTTTCTCTCTTTTCTTTTAAAAGATTTTATTTATTTGGGAGAGAGAGAGAGAGAGTGAGAGAGAGAACATGAACAGAGAGGAGAGGGAGAAGCAGGCTCTCTGCTGAGCAGGGAGTCTGATGAGGACCTCAGTCCTAGGACCCTGGGATCATGACTTGAACCAAAGGCAGATGCTTAACTGACTGAGCCACCCATGCCCCCCAGGGAGAGAGAATCTTAAGCAGGCTCCATGCCCAGCGCTAAGCCTGACTCGGGGCTTGATCTCACAATCCTGAGATCATGACCTGAGCTGAAATCAAGAGTTGGAAGCTTAACTGACTGAGCCACCCAGGCACCCCTCATTTTTATCAGCTTTAAATGCAATGTATTATTATTATGCTTACATAAAATAATGAATCTCCTTGTAGAATACATAATTTCAAAGGTTTTATGATCATTAAGTTTGGGTAATATAGATATTTGATGTCTTTTCCTCTATGATTGTTTTTGGAGTATTTTTAATTCTGTAAGAAAAAATAACCCTTCTTTAATTGCAATTTTAAGAGCTTATTGAAATAAAAACAAAACGAGCCCTACTTGTATCTTGAAAATTATAAGATCCTTGGTAAATTGAATTTTGTGTTCAATATGATACTGAAAACATAGAAAGGAGTGTTATTCAAACTGAGTGGAAGTAAGTTTAGTGGTTCACTCGCTAAACTTTAGTTGGACAATCCAGTTTCTTAAGGATGTATTAAGCCATCATTAAATATATAAGTTCTTGCTCACTTAAATAGAAAGCACTGTGGAAATATAAATAATTGTTATCTGCGTTAAGGTAATAGAAATGGAGGGGGGACGCCTATGAGAATAGTGAAATTGATGGCTATCCTTGAGGGCCCTACAGTCCTTTCTGCCCTATTCTTAGTGGTATTCTTAGTGGTGTAACTCTAAAGAAGTTACTTTCTAACAAGTTAGTGTTTGTAACATAGTTTCAATTCCTTAAGTGGAAGATACTATTTCAATTCTAAATATCCTTTTAGATATTCAGGAAAGCCATTCTTGCTAGCTGTTTTTCTGAAGATGAAAATTTTATGGTTTGTTTACGTGTTAAAATGTAGGGTTTTTTCTTTAATTATTCCTTGAAGGGGCCAGGAACCTATAGAGGGCTGTGGTTTCTGATTTTCCTTTTTTGAACTTTTACTTTTTTCCTGCATATTAAATCTCTTAAAAGGGGGTGGGGTGAAAGGTGTGGATTGAGAAAAGGCAGCTGTTTGTTGTTTGTGGGGGAGGTCTAGAATAAAGTCTTTCAAAACAATCTTAAATCCATCATAAGATTTACATATGTGGTGAAGTTCTGAGAACTGTTACTTTGCAGTGGTATTACAAGAACTCAGGATTTTACCATCCATCCCCTTTCCCCATCTTCACTAAGAGAAGCCCCCTCAATGCCACAGACACTTGAGCAAACTGTACTGTACCCTTTGCATAATGTCTGCATTTATATTGGTTGTTTTAGATTATAGAATCTTAGAGGATACAGTCTACCTGTTGTAATATCCCTGATCTGAAGTAAAATGCAAATTAAAAAAAAAAAACCAACCTCCCCCTCTTGCAATCAGTGCCTTTCTATATACTTACATACCTTGTGACACACATGTAAAAGGAAGTATATTTGCATCTAAGTGTCCAGTCTCCCAAAGTTTCTTTCTTCAACTGCGTTAAAAAGTTTTTTAAATTGGTCTAATCTTAGCTTTGTCTTTCTTTTCCCTATTTAGGCCCAGATTGCTTTCCTTCAGGGGGAAAGAAAGGGTCAAGAGATTTTGAAGAAAGATCTTGTGAGGAGGATCAAAATGCTGGAGTACGCTCTTAAACAGGAAAGGTAATTTAGTGAAATGGAAGATGATGTTCTCTTTAAAGATTGGAGTAATTTTTCTGTTATTCCTAAAACAAATCCAAATTTTAATACTTAATACTTTTGAATTCAGGAAATAGTATCTGTAATACACATTTAAAAATGGTTATAGGGACGCCTGGGTGGCTCAGTTGGTTGGACGACTGCCTTCGGCTCACATCATGATCCCGGAGTTCTGGGATCGAGTCCCGCATCAGGCTCCCAGCTCCACGGGGAGTCTGCTTCTCCCTCTGACCTTCTCCTCGCTCATGCTCTCTCTCCCTGTCTCTCTCTCAAATAAATAAATAAAATCTTAAAAAAAATAAAAATGGTTATAATATGTTAATTTAATGTTCTTGTGATTGTTTAATAATCATGACCAATAAACTGATTTATACGATTTATTTTAAAAATTTCACATTTTCCCTCTGTCATGTCCTTTTTTAAGAAACTTAGATGCTTTCTGAGCTGTCATTATCCATTTCTTTATGGAACTGAAGTTTTTTTTTTTTAAGATTTTATCTATTTATTTGACAGACAGAGATCACAAGTAGACAGAGAGGCGGGCAGAGAGAGAGGAGGAAGCAGGCTCCCTGCTGAGCAGAGACCCCCCCTGACGTGGGGCTCCATCCCGGGACCCTGGGATCATGACCTGAGTTGAAGGCAGAGGCTTTAACCCACTGAGCCACCCAGGCGCCCCAGAAATTTAACTTGATATGTTTTCTTTGGGAAAAAATGTAGACTGTCTTGAGAACCTTTTTATCTTTTTCTAGACTTTTTTGGTATTTTGTTTCTTTGCTATCAGCTATTCCTATCTCTCCGAAGTGAACCTTATCTTTCTATATTGCTAGTGTCTCAGATATTCTAGTAACTAAGCTTGGATCGCAAGTAAAAGAACAGCAGGTAATAGATGAGAATTTTGGAAATTTTTATATGAATTACGGTGGTCTTTGGAATTTTTGTTTTTATTTTTTATTTAAAATATTCTTTTTTTTTAAGATTTTATTTATTCATTTGACAGAGATCACAGGTAGGCAGAGAGGCAGGCAGAAAGAGAGGTAGGGAAGCAGGCTCCCTGCTGAGCAGAGAGCCCCATGCAGGGCTTGATCCCAGGACCCTGGGATCCTGACCTGAGCCGAAGGCAGAGGCTTTAACCCACTGAGCCACCCAGGCGCCCCGGAATTTGTGTTTTAGATAATTTTTTGTTTCTGATAATTGAGTACTTGATAGGCAATATTGAAATTCTCTATTTTGCTTGTTTTGATCACATGCTTTTCTCCTTTCTTTGAAGTTGGATAGGCTGTTTGCAAAACTGCCATAAAATAGCATTTAACAGAAAATATTTGTGAATACTAAGAAGCAGATTAAACTTTATTAGAACTTGTTTTCACTTTTACTTGGGATCTTTGAATGGCACAGGAAATTGAGAACAGGCTGACCTCTTGGTAAAAAATAGGTGATTCTTTTTATTCCTTGAGAGGTTGATTGAAAGCTGTATTGGAGAGATGGTGGAGGGAAGGAAACTACTTTTTTAAAAGCATGCAGTTTGGGAATATCTTAGGTTTTAAGCAATCTATAGACATCATCGAAGAGAAAGTAATAACATTAATAATGGCAACTATTTATTAACTACTGTGTACCAGGCCCCGAGGTTTAAAAACGAAGTAACTTGAGAGGTGCCTGGGTGGCCCACTGGGTTAAAGCCTCTGCCTTCAGCTCAGGTCATGATCCCAGGGTCCTGGGATGGAGCCCCACATCGGGCTCTCTGCTCAGCAAGGAGCCTGCTTCCCTTCCTCTCTCTGCCTGCCTCTCTGCCTACTTGTGATCTCTGTCTGTCAAATAAATAAAATCTTTAAAACAACAACAACAACAACAACAACAACGAAGTAACTTGAATAGAATTGCGAAGTTGCAGGAGAGCTGTGATTCAGATCCTCAGGTCTGTCTGATTCTGAAATCTATACTCTTTAACTCTTTACCAGTACATTATTCTATCTTTGTAATACAGAAGAATTAAAGTATACCTATACTAAAGTAACTAGGGATGTTTTTTGTGTGTGTGTATGTGTGTGTGTATGTGTATGAGTGTGTCCCTTATCATTAAACATTTCATTAATGTATCCATCCAACTTAAGCGCTGTGCAGGAGTTGAGTGTAAACATAGGCCACTGTCCTTATCCTTAAGGGCTCAGAGTAGCAAGAAACACACTTGTAAACCACAAAAGTGCAGTTCACTATGATAGGTGCTATGGGAGATGTCTGTACAGAGTACAGTGGGGTCACAAAGAAGGGAGTGATTATTTGGATCTGGAAGGTGGAAGTAGAAGGAAGGATGTAATTGGAGAGGAGCTGAGACTTCAACAGCATCATAAAAATAAGGCTTTTGCCAGATAGGCAAAGTTCAGGAGGTAGAGAGGATATATTTGATAGGGAACAGAGCAGTTTGGTGTGTTACAGAAATTTGCAGTCACTGTGTGGAGGGTAGGATGTAGTTGTGATTGGATAAGTGATAATGATAGACGTGGGCAAGAGCCAGATCATGGAGAACTTAACTAAGAAGTTCAGACTTTTATCTCCCATATAATAGGGAACATTGAAAGTTTTTCTAAAATTTCTAAAGCTAATAATAGTTGCAAGAGCTACATGCCTTTTACCCGGATTCACCCAGTTGACAACATTTTGCTGTATTAACTGGTATGTTCTCTCTGTAGGCACATTGCTTTTTTCCTGAATCATTTGCTACTTAGATGCAGACATTATACCCCTTTGCCCCTGTATACCTCAGTATATTTCTTCTAAGAGCAAGGAGATTCCCTTATATAATTATAACTCTTTATCAAATTAAGGAAATTTAATGTTGATATAGCACCATTATCTAATACAGCCCATATTCATATGTTCCAGTTATGATCTTAATAGCATTTTTTCCCATGAAATGTCCCAGTGATGATTTTTTTTAGTACTTTTATAGTACTATATTTTATAGTACTTTTTTTCCCTGGTCTAGGATCCAGTCTAGGGATACGTATTGTATTTAGTTGTCATGCAGTTGAAAGGAGCATGGAATAGTATGAAATAGATTTTGGAAAGATCACCATTCATTATGGGGGATGGACTGGAAAAGTCTGTTAACAGAAGCAGGAAGAGGCTAATAGTCTAGGATGAGAAATTATAACATGTTAGCTGCTGGAATAGAGGAGGCTATGAAACATTTTTTTATTTTTAATTTTTTAATTTTTTATTATTTATTTTTTTTTCAAAGATTTTATTTATTTATTGGACAGAGATCACAAGTAGGCAGAGAGGCAGGCAGAGAGGAGGAATCAGGCTCCTTGCTGAGCAGAAAGCCTGATGCGGGGCTCGATCCCAGGACCCTGGGATCATGACCTGAGCCGATGGCAGAGGCTTTAACCCACTGAGCCACCCAGGCGTCCCTATTTATTTGTTTTTTAAAAAGATTTTATTTATTTATTTATCAGAGAGAGAGAGAGAGAGAGCGAGCACAGGCAGACAGAGTAGCCCGCAAAAAGCAGGCTCCCTGCCAAGCAAGGAGCACGATGTGGGACTTGATCCCAGGACGCTGGGATCATGACCTGAGCTGAAGGCAGCCACTTAACCAACTGAGCCACCCAGGCGACCTGCTATGAAACATTTTAAATAGAATCCATAAAAATTAGAGAGGATTGGGTATAGAGGTATAGAAGTTTCTGGCTTGAGTGAAAGTTTTATAAGTTATCAAATGAATTAAATATTAAGAAGTAAGTGTTGAAAAACAGATATGGGAGTGGGACTGAGGACTAGAGGTATATACTTGGGAACCATAAATATTGTGGATAAAGTTATAGGAGTAGTTGAAGGAAGCAGAAGAAGTATTATGGGAGAAGAGAGAATCATCTGGGCCACAGGAGGTGGAAATGTTTGAGGCAGAGGGAGGAAGAGCCAGCAAAGGAATGGTTGGAGAAGGAAGAGAGAGCAGTATAGTGGAAGCAAGCTCAAGAAGGTGGGAGTTTGACAATTGCAGATGCCAAACAGACTCAAAGTAAGTAAACTAAAAGTAGTCATCTAGATTTGCCAGGTAGGAGCTTGCTGGTCTTGCTAGAATAGTTTCAGTGAGGTAGCGGGAACATAAACCAGATCACAGGGGATTGAGGGCTGAGAAGGACAGATAAAGTAGGGACAGATACAGTCACTTATTTTTTTCAAGTAGTTTGACTTTGAAGAACAGAAGAGATAACTGGCTGGGTCTAGGGAAGATTTTTTTTCTTTTTAACTAATGGAATTCTTGAGAAGAGTCACTGATTTTGCATCTTTTGAAATTTACTGAATGATTTGAGATTATTCCTGATGTTATGGCACTATTTAAGTATAATAAGGAATAAAAAAGCATTTTTTTTGTGGATTAGAGCTCTTAAACATTTCAGTTCTTTAACTCTGAAGTTATTTTTCTAGTGCTTTAATGTCAGGAATTTTTAAAAATTTTGGAGTTCTAGAACATTTCCATTCTTTTGATTCTGAAATTATTTTTTCTAATACTTTAAGCCAAGAATTTTTAAGGTTTTTTTTAATTGAGCATAATTTGAAACATAAATGTAGAGAGACTGATATCTTTTATATACACCTCCAAGCCTCAATGGTTAATGTTCCTGTCAGGCTTGCTTCATCTTTATCTATTTTAGAACAGCGAATTCTAGACATCTTGTCATTTACCCTGACACAGCTAAGTATAAGGATCATGATTTAGAATTTCTGTGTTACAGATTTTCTAAGTAGTCCCACTTAAAAAGATCCAAAATTAAGTGAAACTGAATCTTTAACATTACAGAAAGATTACTCGCCTAGTAGAAATTTTTCCTTAAATTTCCTTAAATTTTTCCTTAAAGTGTGATGGAATATGCAAAATGAGCAAATTTACATCTTATTTTTCAAGAATAAATAGTGTTTAAGATTTACTCAGGAACTTCTATACTGAAGAATCTTAAATACTATATAAGATACAATTCTGAAACATTCCATTTTTCCCCATTTCTCTCTTTCATCTGCACTATTGTAAAAACTATAAAAAACATCCTCCTTGCCTCTAATGTTTCCATATTCTAATTCATCTTCCACATTTATAGGATTCATTTTTTTGAAATACAGGTGTTATATCCCTGCTTAAAAATATCTAGCTAATTTCAAAGATCTTAGTAATTACAGCCTGGGCCCTTCTTAGTTCCGTATGCAGACGCGCTTGCGTGTGCGCGCGTGCGTGCACACACACACACAGAGACACACACTTTTTTTGGGGGGACCCATGATGTATTTTTCCCCCGCTTTTTCTTTTGACAGAAATACTCTTCATCAATCCATTTGTCTGATTGGAAATGGTTTTTTGAGGTTTAGCTAAAATCTCATATGTTACCTTTTTTTGGTAGTTCTCCTTGACACCACCTTTGACAGAATTAGATAACCTGTTATCTGAATTCCTATAACATATGATAAAACTCATAACTCTTATCACAGTGTGCTGTTGTTACTCAATTTCTATCTCTTAGGTAGGTATCTCCTTGCCTCCACCTTTAATCAAGTATAAATTGCAGGTTATTCCCAGCAGCCAGTACTGTGCCTGAGATGTCAAAAGAATTCAGAAACATTTCATTGATTTAATCAAATTATTTTTAGCATCAACATTTAAAATGTGATTGGGATGCTATGTTATATTCCTACCACATTATTTATAATAATAGACTTTGAAACAAAACTATAATGAAACTTCTTTATTATTACACTATTTTTATGCTCTTTTATCCAATAAAGGCCAGTTGGGAGGCCAAGCTATGTATTAGACATAGAGTTCATAGGCATGAGTTCTGCTATTTTTTTACAGTCACATTTAGACAAAAAGATAAGGGAGTAAGATTGTGGTAGGTAACATTGAAAACTAACAGATGAAGTTTTAAAACCATGGGAAATGGGGCGCCTGGGTGGCTCAGTCGTCAAGCATCTGCCTTCGGCTCAGGTCATGATCCCAGGGTCCTGGGATTGAGTCCCATATTGGGCTCCCTGGTTGGTGGGAAGCCTACTTCTCTCTCTCTTACTCCCCCTGCTTGTGTTCCCTCTCTCACCGTGTCTCTCTCTGTCAAATAAATAAAATATTAAAAAAAAATAAAACCATGGGAAACAATATGAGTGAGAAAAGTATTTGGCATGTTGGCTTCAAAAGGAATATTACTAAGTTGAGAAAGTTTCTGTGAGTAAATTATTTTTCAGTGAATTTAACAGTTTAGTAGGGAGACCCTGCTTTAAGGGAATGCAGCCAGTGGTAAACACAACAGTTCTTTATTTACTTTGTGTCTATTTTTTTAAAATTTTATTTATTTATTTGTCAGAGAGAGAGAGAGAGAGAGCCAGAGAGTGAGCACAGGCAGACAGAGTGGCAGGCAGAGGCAGAGGGAGAAGCAGGCTCCCTGTCGAGCAAGGAGCCCGATGTGGGACTCCATCCCAGGACGCTGGGATCATGACCTGAGCCGAAGGCAGCCGCTTAACCAACTGAGCCACCCAGGCGTCCCTGTGTCTATTTTTTTAATGAACTGTTAGTTCGTAGTATGTTATTTTTATTACGTACATTGTAAAGAATGTTTTCTATTCCCTTTATATAAGCTCTGTTGCAGTTTTTTCCAAGACCACTAGAATGCGCTATAGTGCAGTGTTTCCTGTGTAGAAATGTTTTTTCCTATACACACAAACACGCACACACATTCATATGTATATATATGTGTGTGTGTGTGTATATATATATATATATATATATATGAACTCCATAATATTTTATTGCTACTTTAATTCCATCCTCAGACCAGTTACTTTCAATTGCTATTTGACTTTTAGGAGGTATTACAACTTTGTGTCATGGTAGATGAAAAATCTGAAGATTGACAGTTACATTAAGAACCTTGTTTAAGGCGCCTAGGTGGCTCAGTGGGTTAAGCCTCTGCCTTCGGCTTGGGTCATGCTCTCAGGGTCCTGGGATCGAGTCCCGCATCGGGCTCTCTGCTTGGCAGGGAGCCTGCTTCCTCCTCTCTCTCTCTGCCTACTTGTGATCTTGCTCTGTCAAATAAGTAAATAAAATCTTCAAAAAAAAAAAAAAAAAGAACCTTGTTTACTTTCTGGTAACTAAGTAAAATTAAGTGGCTATATTCTCTAATAATCAACATTATTACAATACGTTGAAATAGGCTGGGAAATGTTTGGTTATGAAATCTTTGTGATTAATGGAAACATTGGGAATAGAGAAAAAGATATTCTAGTTAATTTGGAACAAAAGTATTTATTAAAAATTTTTTAAAAAGAAGAAAAATACGCATGTTGTTAATTAGCCAAATAACACAATATGGTCTCTCTTATGCAATGCTTTCCCTTACCAAAGGAAATCTTGCTAATATCTTATGCATCATGTATTTTTTGCAGAAATCTTCTATGCATATGAAGTATATACATATATATACATATATATACGAAACACATATAAAATAAATATTCTTTTTTACTTTTAACCATAAGAGACTCTTAATCTCACGAAACAAACTGAGGGTTGCTGGGCGTTGGGGGCGAAGGATAGGGTGGCTGGATTATGGACATTGGGGAGGGTATGTGCTACGGTGAGTGCTGTGAAATGTGTAAGCCTGATGATTCACAGACCTGTATGCCTGGGGCAAATAATACATTATATGTTAATAAAAATTTTTAAAAATTCTTTTTTATTTTTAATAGGTACATATTATTACAAAACATTTTGTACATATGCAAAACGTAAAAAGACTAATATATAATGTACTCATATACTTGCTACTTACCTTAAACAGAACATCATCTGTCTGTAATTTTCATAGGTTTTCTTAAGATTCTACTCTATACAAACCTTGATTTTTCTGTTATAGCTGCAAAATAATATGAATTCTAGTACTTTGCCCATTTGACCAAAGAATTTCCATTTCCTTTATGCCTTTTTTGAAATACAAAAACTTATTTATGTTACATGCTCAATTAGTTTTTTATAAAAAAATTAACTTGAAATTTGGGTATATTATCCCCTCATTCCTTCTTTATCACTTTATTACTTTGGTTTTTCAAATTATTATTGTTGTTGTTATCCTAACCTTATTACATTTAATATATTATAAAAGGCCTCAATATTTTGGGGAAGCAAATCAGTCAAAATACATAAATACATTATGTAAGTATGACCATTTTTGGTTCACCTTTAAAATTTTTACTTTATCTGGATTACTTTTCTGGTCTCAGATGGTTAAATCTGAAATGGTGAAATCATGTTAGCCAGAAATAATTATATTCAGCTAGCTTTAAAAGGGAAATAGATACGAATTTTTGTTCACAATTCTTCCTGAAAAGGCAAAGGATATATTGACTGTTAAAAAAAATTTGTTCATTCCTGTTGAAATATCTTATTCAACACCGGTGGTTAGGGCTGATTCCCCCTCCCTCCTTTGGATTGTTTACTGTAATGCATACTTGATAAATCATAATTGCCTGACAAGGCACAGGGTATTTTATAGATAAAACGTTTTTTTGAGTATAGTTGATACACAATGTTACATTAATTTTGGGTGGCCAATACAGTGATTCAATATCTCTATATGTTATGCTATGTTTATCATAAATGTAGCTACCATGTGTCACCATACAGTGCTATTACAATATCATCGACTATATTCCTTGTGCTGTACCTTTTATTCCTGTGACTTATTCATTCCATAACTCAAGCCTTTATCTCTCAGTCCCTTCCCCCATTTTGCCCATTCCCTCACCACTCTTACCTCTTACCTCTGTTCTGATTCTGCTTTTTGTTTGTTTATTCTTTTTTTTTTTTTAGATTCCACATATGAGTGAAACCACTTGGTATTTGTCTTAGTCTTATTTCACTTAGCATGATACCCTCTGGATCCATCCATGTTGTCACAAATAGCAGGATCTCACTCTTTTGTTATGGCTGCATAATATTCCATTGCATGTACATATCATTAGATGAGTTTTCTTTTTATAAATACATCAATTTTGAGAAAGGTTAGTCTTCTACAAGTTTATTTCATAATCCAAGTTTATTTACTGCTTTTGATAGTAGAATTGTACTTTGGCAATCATCAAGGAAATTTGAATACTATAGAAAGTCAAATGTGATATGTAATTATAGAAAGATTTATGATTCCCAGTATTATTCTTTTATTTGTTATAATGGCACTTGATGGTGTAACAATAATAAAATAATAATGATGACCACTTTGACACCGTGGAAGGCTGTTTTGAAAGGTAGCCAGGACTAATGTATACTGATGACTACTCCTGTTACATATCCTCAAGTTCATTTAAATATGTTTAAGATGGTTTGTATTTTCTTATTTCTTTGTTAGAGCCAAATACCACAAGTTGAAATATGGAACAGAATTGAATCAGGGAGATATGAAGCCGCCAAGCTATGATTCTGGTAAGCTAATTTTAAAGGAAGTTTAAACGATTAAAAAGTTGACATCTAATATTTGTAGCAGCAATATTTTTAACTGCAAATTAATTTCTAATTATTTGCGTATTAGTAATTTTTTCTGACCTACTTATCTTTAGTGCTAATCATTTAGTGTTGTTTAGATGATTTTCCATTACCTTCCCTTCTTTTTCCTCTTCCCCTTTCTTTTAGTTTCCCATTTTCTGCTTATGTTTTACACTTCCTGGAGGAATCAGAATTCATGGGGTAGCACACTAACATAACTGTGTCTTGCTGGGTTTCCCAGTATTCATGGGAACTTTGAGATGTGCAGTACAAAGCACATGATGCCCTTGAAATCCTGAGAGAGAAGGAATGACAGAGCTCAGAGATACCTTCTTAAGTACAGGGAATCCTAATCCCTTCAACCTAATCCCTCAATTGCAGGTGCAAAATTGTTCTTGGATTTTCTTATGCACAGAAGATTCTGCAGTCAGACCATCTTTTAACAGTTGAAACATTTATTATCTTTCTTTTTTTTCCTCCTACCTTCCTCTTCATCCCTACAAAAATAGCACTTTGTAAATAATCAGATATTAAGGGAATAGACTTAATTGACTTATTAGTAGGTATAACAGTAATAAAACTTGTTCAAAAGTTATATTTCAAATGAGTATGTTTTGACATAATTTCAAATTAAATTTCTAGATCAAATATCTGAAGATATCAATTATTGTTTATATCATTGGCTGAAGTATATGCCTTTTACTAGGGGCTTTATGTATATAAACCTTAATTCTTAAAATAGTTGCTCATAAAGATGATATTGTTCTTATTTTACCTATGTGAAATTTGAACTCAGAGAAGTGGAGAAACTTGCATAAGATCACACAACTATTAAGTAATGGAAATATAGATCTCAGCCCAGGTATAATGGCTCCCAACATTCATATATATTTTTAAAGTTTGTTTGTTTATTTATGTAATTTCTACACCAGGGTGGGACTTGAACTCATAACCCTAAGATCAAGAGTCACATGTTCTTCTGACTGAGCCAGCCAGCTGTTCCCAACCTATAAAGTCCAAAATTTATATTAATCCCATTTTACCACACTGCTTCTGTATTTGACAATGTATGAAAAAAAAACCTTATAAATTAAGTTCTGAATGTGCTGCTGACTTTAAAGTTCAATTCAATGTGGTAATGTTCACACATTTCCCCAGATGAATAATGAATCCTCGAGATTTAGAGCAGTAACAGTTGATCATCGGTCTATTTTTTGTTTTTTAAATTGTTCTGTCTTTGATGTCTCTCCTTTTGACTTGAGATGCACTTAAATGTATTAAATTTAAACTATTTGTTAAAGGCTGTCCTAAAAGTATCTTGTCTGATTCATAGAAATGATTTACTCAGAACTTCTATAAAAAAAAAGTTTGTTTCCTTATTTTTATTTTTTATTTTATTTTTTTAAAGATTATTAATTTATTTATTTGACAGAGATTATAAGTAAGCAGAGAGGCAGGCAGAGAGAGAGGAAGGAAAGCAGGTTCCCTGCCGAGCAGAGAGCCCGATGCGGGGCTCGATCCCAGAATCCCGGGATCATGACCCTCACCGAAGGCAGAGGCTTTAACCCACTGAGCCACCCAGGTGCCCTTGTTTCCTTAGTTTTAGATATTATTTTAGGAGTATAAAAGTCTAGTAGCAACATATGCAAAATGTTTATGTTTATAAGTAAATAGTGTGGTTCTAGAAAAAGTTTGACTCTTATGCATGTAAGTTCACCTCTGCCCTGACACTTTAAATACTTGTGGTATTACTTAATCTTTTGGGGATTGCTCTGCTGCTTATCTGAAACCGGGAAAATAGTGGAAATAATTCACAACTTTCAGGTTTATTTTCTTAGTATACAACACATGGTTAGTACCTAGTATGCCTCCATCTATTGATCTTTCACTGTTTATTTAAAAATACTAAATATGGGGTGCCTGGGTGGCTCAGTGGGTTAAAGCCTCTGCCTTTGGCTGGGGTCATGGTCTCAGGGTCCTGGGATCGAGCCCCGCATCCGGCTCTCTGCTCAGCAGGGAGCCTGCTTCCCTTCCTCTCTCTCTCTGCCTGCCTCTCTGCCTACTTGTGATCTCTGTCAAATAAATAAATAAAATCTTTAAGGGGCGCCTGGGTGGCTCAGTGGGTTAAACCCTCTGCCTTTGGCTTGGATCGTGATCCCAGGGTCCTGGGATTGAGCCCCGCATTGGGTTCTCTGCTCAGCAGGGAGCCTGCTTCCTTCTCTCTCTCTGCCTGCCTCTCTGCCTACTTGTGATCTCTGTCTGTCAAATAAATAAAATCTTTAAATAAATAAATAAATAAATAAAAATAAATATACTAAATATGTAATGTTTGTCAGACCCAGCATCAAATTCAGTGAAAAAGATAGCAATGCCCTATTGAGTTTTTAATAGTGAAGATTAAAAAAAAAGTGATTACAGTAAAATGACACGTATAATGGGGAAGATAAGTTATGGAGCACAATATCTGGTCCTAAGTAGTCAAATGGTGTTTAAAGTTAACATCTGAAGGACAATTAAGAATTGGCCAGGGAAAATGAACTTACTAAATATTTGCTGAATGAGAGGTGGGAGGAAGGCAGAGGGAAGAATCTGGCACATTTGAGAAATAAAATAACTGGCTAGTAGAGAAAGGGAGGGAAGGAGTGTTTCTTGACGCAGCAGGGGAAGGGGGCAGGGCAGATTGTAAAGTATCTTACGGGGGTCTTGTAAAATATTTTAAGGAATTTGCATTTTATCCTAAGAGTTTTGAGAAGGTATTTGAAGGATCAGCTTTCTCTTAGGTCCCACAGGCAGCAGTGTAGCAGGTGAATCAGAGAGCAGCTGAATTGGTGATGGGGAGACTGGTGAGAGGACTGTTGCTGCCTCCTGGCTAAATGAAGAAGGGTGCCTTGACAGGGCACTGACTGGACATCAAGAGACGGTGGGGCGAGGGGAGTGTTGTATTGAGAAAATACTTCTGGAGTAAAATCTGCAGGAATGAGTTCCAGTTTTGATGTAGGGGATAAAAAAAAGGGGGACATTCAAAGATGACCCCCACACTTCTAGTTCCCAAAACTAGATCGGAAGTAAATTTGGAAGATTGAAGGATAAATCACTTTTGGATTTATTAGTTAGGCAATCAAGTAAAGATGGCTGGTAGATGCTGGCTCTTTGGGTCTGGAGCTCAAACTGGAAGTATGGGTTTGATGTATACATTTGAGAGGCGTCAGTACATGGTCCTAAAGGCACTCAGGTCACTGGAGAGGAGGAAGAGGTGCCCCCCCAAGCCCCCCAACTCCAGACTTTATTCAGAGTGAGAGGAGGACCTGGATTGGAGCCCTGAGGACTGGTAGAAGAATAGAAAGTGGAAAAGGAAATTATAAGAATTATCTTAATGGTAGGATGGAAACCAGGAGAAGAGAGGGATTCCAGAAGTAAGGACTCTAAAGCACTACGATTAATAACCAGAGGTTCTAAAGAGTAGTTTTAAGATTTAGTATACATGGGTCATTACTATAGGCAGTTCTGGAGAAAAGTAAGGGTAGAAACAAAGATATGAGTAGAATATGAAAACTAAGCCGCAGTTGTCTTTTCAGGAAGCTTAGATTGTGAAGGTAAAAGAGAGGGATAGCTGAAAGGGTACACGGGGGTCAAGGAAAGTGTGTGTGTGTGTGTGTGTGTGTGTGTGTGTGTGTGTGTGTGTGTATGTGTTTCTTAGAGGAGGAGCAAATAAAAATGAAAGAGAAAAGCTACTCAGAATAGGAAGGACAGAGAATGGTGGGAGGAGCATGTCTTTTATTGTTCCCAAGAAAGAATGTAAACCTTAGGTGATGGATTTGTAGGTTTGGGCTTCACTTTGGTGGTGAGTATTTAATGTGATAGCTTTATGTGTGTGACTGGATTACCTGCTTAGAGTGTATGACAGGTTTAAGGAAAGTAGAGACGTTTAAAATAAGAGCAGGAGGGCAAACTGATCACAAAGTAGGATTGGGAAAAGCTAAGGGTCCAGTTGAGGAGTTATCATGAGTTCATATAGATGCATTGGTTTGCACCCTTGACATCTTGGGTAAAAATTCGTGGAGAGACCAGACAGACAAGAAATTTGAGGGCATAGACTAAAGAATAGTTGAAGTGGTAGACTGTGAACTGAAACTCGAAAGGAAAGGAGGTGAGGACAAAAGGAGGCTAATGGGTAAAAGTGAGGGGATAGGCTGTGTTCTGGAGCAGGCCAGCAAATTTTTCCTGTAAAGGGCCAGATAGTAATATTTGTGCTTTTTAGGCCATATGTGCTCTGTTGCAGTTACTCAGCTCTGATATCCTAACATGAAAGTAGCCACAACACATAAGTGAATGAGTACGGCAGGCCACATTTGACTTGCAGGTTGTGATTTGCTGGCCCCCGGTCTAAGGTCCCAGCTAAGGAAGGACTGGTGAGGTGGGAATATGAGCTTGCAGAATATGCTCAGAGAAGGAGTTTGTATCTGTGCCTGTTCTTCATAATGACAGGATCTAAGGTATGACATCTAGAGAGGGTGGTGGTTGTGGGGAGGCTGAAGTGGATCACCCACATGAATATTAACTTTGCTCAAGATGAGGTAAACCTTTGGTTGCAGAGGAAGCATGTAAGCCTGGTTCCAAGCGTTATTGAGGGATTTGTGGGTGGCAGTGATGAGGACAGTGACTAGGAGAGTGTAGAAGGTGGTGTATCCAAGCAGGGTAAACTTTAAAGAAGCAGGAATTCTTCTAGTCTTTGCTCTTTTATCCATTTACGGTATGTCTTTTTAAACTGACAATCCAGATATTTTCTGAGACAATTTTCACAATAAAATTAATTTCCCTTCTAACTTTTTCTCCCGCCTCTACCCTAGGAAATTTTACTCCAGGTTATGTTAAAATCTATTTATCTTCCATATTTTAGCTTCTTTTATTTAATATTAGAAGCCAGGTACATATTAAAAATGAGTATTTTTATTCAGAGTGACAAATTCTGTCTTTTAATCGAGATGTTTAGACCATTTACATTTCATGTGACTATTTATATGGTTAGATTTAAAGCTACCCACCTTGCTGTTTGTTTTCTGTTTGTTCAGTCTGTTCTTTGATCCCTTTTCCTCTCCTGGATTTCTTTGGGATAATATAATTATTGTGTTTTTTTTTTAATTATTCTATTCTATCTCTTGCTGACTTACTAGCTGTAACTCTTTGCTATTTCAGTGGTTGCTTTAGGGTTTACAGTATACTTTTTTTTTTAACTTGGCACAGTGTGTCTTTAAGTGACAATATACCACTTCTTATAGTATGAGAGCCTTGTAAATATGGATTTCCATCTCTCTTTGGCAGTTGTTTTCACATTATTTTGCTTCTATTATGTTGTGAGTCACACACTACATTATTATTTTTGTTAAACAGTCAATTTTCTTAAAGAGATTTAAACAATCTAGACAGTATATATTTCCAGTGCTCATCATTCTTTGTGTGGATCTATATTTTCTGGTGTCACAGTCCATCTACCTCAAGGACTTTTACATATCCTATAATAAGGGCTGCTGCCGGTGAGTTCTTTCAGCCTTTGTATGTCTGAAAAAGTCTTTCTTTTGCTTGCTTCCATTGTTTCTGATGAGAGATCTTCTTTTAAACTTATCTCCATTCTTCTGTATGCAGAACATGACCTTTTTCTCTGGCACTTTTAAGATTTTTCATTTTGTCATTTGTTTTAAGTAATTTCATTATGATGTGTTTTGGTGTAGTTCCCAGGTGTCCCCCTTTCCAGTGTTTCTTGTGCTTGGGGTTCGTTGAGTCTCTTAGATCTGTGGATTTATAGTTTTCATGAATTACTGAACTTTTCAGCCATTATTTCCTCAGATACTGTTTTTGTATGCCACAATCTAGAAACTCTGTCAAGGTGGTAAGCTGGAATAATCAGTGTGCTATGTGCTTCCTTTTTCTCAGGGATCGTTGTCCTTTGTTGCCTGACATCAGGTCTTAACCATGATTTCATCTATTTTGTTTTATAGTTGTTTCAAGCAGGAGGGTGAATTGGATCCCTGTTACTTCCAACTTGACTGGAGGTATCAGTCAACTACTTTTATATTACCAAGCAGTTCAACTCTTACCACTTTAAAATCCTCCCTTTTGTTTGATGTCATTTGTTTTTTAATTTTTTTTAAAAGATTTTATTTATTTATTTATTTGACAGAGAGAGAGAGATCACAAGTAGGCAGAGAGGCAGGCAGAGAGAGAGAGGGGGAAGCAGACTCCCTGCCGAGCAGAGAGCCTGATGTGGGACTCGATCCCAGGACCCTGAGATCATGACCTGAGCCGAAGGCAGCGGCTTAACCCACTGAGCCACCCAGGCGCCCTTGTTTTTTAATTTTTAAAAAATATTTTATTTATTTATTTGACAGAGAGAGAGATCACAAGTAGGCAGAGAGGCAGGCAGAGAGAGAGGGGGAAGCAGGCTCCCTGCTGAGCAGAGAGCCCGATGTGGGGCTCGATCCCAGGACCCCGAGATCATGACCCGAGCCAAAGGCAGAGGCTTAACCACTGAGCCACCCAGGTGCCCCGATGTCATTTTTTTTAACTTGATAAAGTGAGAGTAAATCTGATAGTTGATTGAGAGAACTGTGAATTTTAGCTTGGATAAGGAAATGTGGGGAAAATCAAGTTCACATGTACAAGAGTTTTTTTTTCTCTTAACTTCAGACTCTTAAAAAAACATGTTACCCAGGGAGTCAGATTTTATCTCAATGCATGAATACACTTTTAAAGAGGGTGAAGATGCATTCTTATTTGATTAGGCTTAATTTATTTTTTATTAAGATAGCATTCACATAAGTAAACTTCACTTTTTTAGTGTTTTCACAAAAACATATAGTCTTGTTACTACTACTCTTTGTAGTCAGCCCCTTTGCCACCAGTCTAATCCTGTGGCAGCCACTCATCTGTTTTATGTTCTTATAGTTTTGCCTTTTCTAGAAGGTCATCTGAATTCCAGAATCATGCAGAATATAGCCCGATTCTAGCTTTTCTCACTTAGCATAATGCATTTGAGATTTGTTCCTGTTGCTGCATTCTGTAGATAATTCCTTGTAAATGGTATTCCATTGAGTGCATGTGTTGTACTTTGGTAACATCACTAGCTGCCAAAGTAGGCACAGGCCGTGGAGTACATCTGAGGGTGGCTTAGAGAGGCCTATACTGATGGGAAATTAGATGACCTCAAAAGTTCCTTCACATATGAAATTTTTAGTCTTTTGGAATGCCACTATAAGTATTACATGGCAAGTATAGCTTACTTGACTTAAGATATATTAGAACATACCATTGTATATTCCTGAATGTCTGGAACCAATTGTGAACCATAGTTCTTGAATTTGTGGGTCAGTGGAAACAAGATGTGTGTTGTTTTTCCTTAGTATGGGGACATTATCTTTGCCCTTTTTTAAAAGTATACCCTCTGAGGTCATCCCAAAGTAATCTACCTTTTTGAGTTAACTTAATCTTCCTGCCACAGTCTGGTCTACTGCTGTTTCTTTTGATTTTCTTTCTTTTTTTTTTTTTTAATGTTATGTTAGTCACTGTACAGTACTTCATTAGTTTTTGACGTAGTGTTCCATGATTCGTTATTTGCATATAACACCCAGTGCTCATTGCAGTACGTGCCCTCCTTAATACCCATCACTAGGCCAACCCATCCCCCCACCCCTCTCTCCTCTGAAACCCTCAGTCTGTTTCCTGGAGTCCACAGTCTCTCATGGTTCATCTCTCCCTCCAACTACTCCCCCCTTTATTTTTCCCTTCCTTCTCTTAATGTTCTTTGGTATGTCACAGAGCTTGGCCTGATTATTTTAGGAGGAAAGTTGAAAATGGAAAATCTAATTCTTATTTATATATTTCTTTAATTTTTTATCATTGTAAGTGATAGCATGTAGAGGGAAATGTGAGCTCTGGACTCAGACGTGATTTCAGCACTTAATTGGAAATCATACAGTTAACTTGTAAAACTCATCTTTTTCATCTTTAAAATGGGGATAGTAATAACACCTATCTTTCCAGGTTGTAAAGATTAAAGGAGATAATGAATGTGTTTTTAACACAGCATCTGGAACATAGTAAATGCTTAACATCAAATATCATAAAATAAATTTTCTCAGTCTCTCTTACATCTCCAGTGAATAAAACCCTTTAAAAGATAACAGTTTCTTACAGTTTAATCGAGGGCTGATAGAAAGTGAGAATTTTTTGTATTTTTAAAGTTGAGTCAGAGTATAGTTTGGAAATTCTGTAGTCCAGGTTTATCACAGAAAGGCTCTTTTATTTTCCTATCTTCTAGAAAGCGTTCACTTTCTGCTGAATGATGAATTTAAGCTTTATAAGACTTAGATGGTTTTCATTGAAAGGATGTCTTCAAAAGAATATTTGAAGTTTTCATTTAATAACTAGTGAAGGAAATAGATTTGGATTGAAATTATTTTTTCCCTATCTACTCTTTACCAGACTGGCTTTTCTGTCATCATTCCTGAATGCTTTGTTCTAGCTCTGATCTGGTGCTTCATAATACTTTCATTTGACTCTTATTGTGTGACTTGATTTGAATAGGTCTTTGTCCTGGACGAAAATTCTCAGGCTAGTAGAGATTGGGAAAATGTCTTTATTTTAGTTCTGCTAACGCTCAGGGGAGTCTAGTAGCAATAATGAATTGATATTATTTTTGTTAAGGAAATTAGTTTAAAAATATATATTGTCCTAAAACATACCTTACAGTGTCGTTTTGCATATTCTTAATCTTATAAATTTTTATTGGGCATATTTTATGAATTGAGATGTCCTCTAATGAATGAAACAAGGCACTTTTATTATGATTTAATGTTTTCCAGATGAAGGTAATGAAACAGAGGTACAGCCACAGCAAAACAGCCAGTTAATGTGGAAACAAGGTCGACAGCTACTCAGACAGTAAGTATCCTGTGGTCAAACAGAAAAAAGTATGTTTTCATCAGGATACATAGGTATTTTTTTGCATTTTCAATTCAGTAATTTTATCTCTTATTATTAGACTGCTGCTATGAAAAAGCTTAATTGAATTTTTGTTCCTTTTTCATAGTAAACATTTATCCCCCTGCAGTAGATTTTATTTTTCATTAAATATTAATAAGAATTACCAAGAATAAATTCTCTTTTTATAATTTTAACTTAGAATATACCTTTAAGCTTCTAAATTTTAATATACACTTACATTTACATTTGAAAGAATTCTAGGAGCACCTTGGTGGCTCAGTCGGTTAAGTGTCTGCTTCCAGCTCAGATCGTGATCCCAGGATTCTGGGATTGATGGAGCCCCTTGTTGCGTTCCCTCCTCAGCAGAGAGCCTGCTTCTCCCTCTACCTTTCCTTCCCCTGTTTGTGCTTTCTCTCTCTCTCTCTCAAATAAATAAATAAAATTGTTACTTTTTGCATCTTTTATACCCGGGTATACATTATGTCTTGATTTAAATCTAATCAATATTTAGATGTATTATGTGTTGTTTTTAAACTTCCTATTTTAAATAGATTGAAGAACTTTTTAAATTTCCCTAATTTGCACTAACATATACTTTCTCCTATAAAATGTGTATTTGAGACTATAAAGAGGAAACAAAGTTGGAATGAGGTTCAGATGTCCAGGTAGTAGGCTATAAGCCACTTAACCAGCTCACTGCTGTTGCCTTGCATATCACATTTGAAATTGGTATTCTGATTTGTGGTTCATTAAAATGAAATTTACTGACATGTTTTTGAGTTTCCTGTGAGTAGTCTACACTAATGGTTTCCAGAGTGGATTTGTGCCAGCCATTCCTTTTGACTAATGGGAAAAGAATATTAAAATGTCTCCTTTTATGTATTTGGTATCTATTTAATGTTAGAAAAAAATGAGAATTCACTAACATTTAATAAGTGGTTTTCATAGTGCCCTCACCTTTTTCTTAAATATGATGTATACATTTTTCTTTCATAAATGTGTTTTTAAAGTGCTCATTTTCTTTTTTATGAGAAGTAGTTATCGTGGTAAACTTTCTGAGAGATAATTTCAAAAACTTTAAAAGACTCATGATCTGCCCCTTTTAAGATGACATTTTATCAATGAATAAGGAAGTAGCTACATAGTAAAGCCAACTTACTTATGGAAAGAGCAGTCTTTGAAACAGTTACCTGTAATGTGATTTCGTTGCCAGAGAAAGGTATGTATCAAATGTTTAGAACAGAAAAACGTAGCACCTTTCTGTTGGTTTTTAAGAAGAGCTGATTACATTCAAGAAAGTTAAACATTTATTATCCCATTTTGATCAAAACCTTTCTGTAAATATCGGATAGTATTGAAAAATGAATATCTTGATTTGATAAGATATATTTACTTCATTTTGGCCACATATCTTTGTGAAATAGGTCTTTGAGCTATAAACTATTAATACCAGATCTTGAAATAAACTGACCTAAGACTGGTTATCTTGTCCACCTTTGTTTTCTCTTTAATTTCAGAGACTTGCTGCTTACTTACAGGTTCATACCTAATATTTCTCTATCACATTTGTTAATGACATTAGTAATGACATTTGCCTTTTTCATATTCCTTTAGGTCTTCTTTGGACATCTTTGTTGTTAATGGATATCAAGTGCCTTCTGTATGCCACCCACTGTACTAGGCGTGTCACTTTTTTAGAGGGAAGAAAACAGAGGTTCGGGAAAATTAAAGTTACACAGGAAGAAAGTGGCAGAAATGGGTTTTAGACCCAGATCTAGTTCTCAGTACAAACCTATTCTCTTTTTCTGTGCTGCTGCCTCTCTGTAACACACACCCCCACGTGCACACAGGCATCCCACATCCACAGTTGAATTGTGGGCTATTTTTATGTTAGAGTTGTCTCAGGATAAAAGCTTTCTTTCTGTAGAAATGACTCTTTGGAATATACTCTTCCTGTATATCATGGAGGAAACCAAATAAGCTAGAAATATTCTCCGTAGATCTCAAACACTTGATTCGATAACACCTTATATCAGAAATGTAAAACAAAGCAAAGCAAAACAAAAAACAAACTACTGGTTATAATAATTACTACTGTAAGAATCTAGAGTGAGTTTGTCTCCTAGAAGAAAGAATGTGCTATTAGGTATATTAAGGAACAGCTTCTTCTTATGATAAATGTAATGAATGGTGTATTGTATAGTTCTTTGATTTTTTTCAGTGACCATAGAGGCTGGTACTGCAAGAGACAGCTCCATCTGCAGCTGGAAGATTATTTATTAGCAAGTCTTACTAGCATAGTACTGTACTGTTAAGTCTTATGCAGGCAGTGAATTTAAAGAAATACTTTTATTTATATATTAAGTTATAGAATACTGGTTCCAATATGACTGAATTGTAAGGATCTTCTTCACACACAGGTATCTACAGGAGGTGGGTTACACAGATACCATTCTAGATGTGAAATCTAAACGAGTGCGAGCTTTGTTGGGCTTTTCAAGTGATGTCACTGACAGGGAAGATGACAAAAATCAGGATTCAGTTATAAATGGCACAGAGGCCGAAGTTAAAGAGACAGCAATGATTGGGTAAGTATTCTGTCTAGAAAGCATTTTAGCTAAAATTTTTAGCACTTATTAAATATTTTTGGTTTATGGGAGATACTTGTGATACTTGGAATTTTACATACTGCTGCAGAAATAACTTGTTGTAAAGTTTAATTTAAAAAAAAAGGTAATTTCATTTGATAGAAGATAACCCATGGGGGTTAGAGTTATTTATGATTATTTTAAGAATATTTAAAAAATATTTTTATTTGCTTGAAATTTATAGGTTTAATGCAGATTTTAATATCTTGAAGCTCAGTCACTTACTATTAGAACTTCACAAAAGATCATCTTTTGGAGATTCAGTTTAGATCTTGTAAGAATGAAATTTCATTCCTGGTGACCTAGAAATCCTATAGAATTCCTCAAATTTTTAGAAATAAATGTTTTCTTAGCCATTTGCTTATTTAATAATAATGTAACTCATCTTTCCTTTGAAAACTATCTTTTTTTTTAGACTATCTATTTTAAGTGTATGTTTTTAATTGCTAGAATAAATGTGAAAAATTCAGTAGCTCTTTGAAATACTTTGTTTTGCTTTTTGGATCATGTGTCATACAGTTATATATAATTCTGCTTAAAATGAACGTGGATATTTAAATAAGGACATTCTTTATTGAAAAGAAATTTGGCATGATTCTTAAAGAAATAAAATGCCAAGGATTCTGTGAAAGTCTAAATATTCTTTTGCTTCATTTGATTGCATGTTTGGGCTATAAGAATGGTTTTAATTGAACTCTATATATTTTCTAGTGAGAACATAATTTCTGTTATTTGGAACATTAAAATTGTGGGATTTAGGTAAAGATTCAAGAATAGGACGGACTCCTGTAAACAAACTTCTATAAACAAGTGTTACTGGAGCCTTCTTAAGTATATTTGTTAATATTTAAGACTACATTAACTTATTTATACAAATGTAAGATTAGTTTGTTTCTTTGTGTAGGCATAGACAATGTAGGCTTTATGCCTGGTTATAGTTTTACCTGAGGTATTAATGTAAGTCATAAAGATATTTAGAAAAGACCACTCAAGTTGTCTTGTATTTTGCCCTTGACCTGTCTTTGGAAACTGACAAGGGTATTATTTTGAATCTGTCTGATTTGTGTAGGGATAGAGAATAGGGTAGAACACCAAAAACATAGCTCTCAGCAGATTTGAAATTTAAGATTTATCTGTTTTAGAAATTTTCTCTGTAGTTGTGGCTAAATTTTCTTTAAGAATATGCCTTATCTAAAACATTTCCTAATGAACTGGAAAGAAATCATCCTGTTCTGGCCATTAAGAAATTGTTTACTAAATTTATTTTGAGGGAACTAAATTAAAATCGTATGTATTTGTAAAGTCAATCATTTCAAAAGGTTAATGGTTTATTCATTAACAGGATCAAGTTCTGTAGTAATATTAATTTGACTAAGTTCTTTTTGGCAACTTTATGTGCATTTTTTTTCAACTCCTTAGCTGTTCAGTAGAAGTATAAGATTGTGTTGGAGAAAACTGACATATCTACTAGTTATTTTCTTAGTTACAGAAATTTATATGTTAGAGGAAGAATTGCAGAGAGGAAAAGAATAGAAAAAAAAAAAGAAGTAGAGGTAATAAGAAAAATATTTTTAAAAAGAAAGACATTAGGGGCGCCAGGGTGGCTCAGTGGGTTAAGCCTCTGCCTTCAGCTCAGGTCATGATCTCAGGGTCCTGGGATTGAGCCCCACATTGGGCTCTCTGCAGGGAGCCTGCTTCCCCACCCCCCCCCCCCACCGCCTCCTGCCTCTCTGCCTACTTGTGATCTCTGTCAAATAAATAAATAAAATCTTAAAAAAAAAAAAAAAAAAGAAAGACATTAAGGTTGACTTAAGTATACTGAGTCCGGAGGGGGAATTCTTTATATTGCATTAACCTAAATAGATAGGATTGCAAAGTACTTTTAAAAGAGTAACCACTTACTATTGTGGTTTGCCAATTAAAATGCATGGAAATATAATGGATAAGAATCTGTGTAGTTCATAATATGATTTGAGGGATCATAGTTACAATGTAAACAGAATTTAGTGCAACATATGGATTGATTCTTATGCTGAGTTTAAGAAACTAACTGAGCAAAGCGTACATGTTTTAAAACCAGAAAATCCGAGTTAACAGATTCTGCCTCCGTGCTGGATAATTTCAAATTCCTTGAAAGTGCAGCTGCAGATTTCAGTGATGAAGATGAAGATGATGACATTGATGGAAGAGAGAAAAGCATCATTGATACTTCAACGGTGAGTTGGATACACAGATATTAATATTTTTAGGGATCATTATGCTTACTTGAAAAATAAGTGAGAAACAAGTGAGAAAAACTTTTATTTTAAAAAATCCATATGCTTCAGCCTAAACCCTGAACTTTTTTTCATGAATTTGGGGAAATTTAATCTAAGAGTTTTTAGTGTTGAGTTCAAATTCAATAATATTTTTAGGATGGCAGTTTTCTCTTAAAAGGTCCTTACTCTCTGGGGCACCTGGCTGGCTCAGTCAGTAGAGAACGTGATTCTTGCTCTCGGTTGTGAGTTCGAGCCCACATTGGGGAGAGATTACTTACAAAACTTTAAACAATCTTTAAAGGTCCTCACTCTTTGACTTGTTAACTCATTAAACATTTTAGTTTAGTAGGGTTGGTGAATATGGTAAGAATTTTTGTGTTATAACAATGCAGTGTTATTGGTGCTGTAAGACAATAGAACTGACAGACCCATTGTGGTACCTGATGGCAACTGGCATCACCTCTAATCGGTGCAGTTTGTCTTATCTTGTCTGAGTTGCTTTGGTAGACAAATGTTACAGATTTTTAGTAACTGTTCTATTAGATTTCTTCAAACTTGTTTAAAGTCACTCTGTAGTTTTGTTTAGATCTTTATAGGTTTATTGACTTTCCCATGGTAGTTTCTTGGAACAAGGGGTGTCTCTTGCTTCTTCTTCCTTCTCTTCCCTTCTCCATTCCATCACCTTCAGCTCCTCCTGGTTTTATTTTTTTTTCCTTTTTTCTCTTTTTTTTCCTCCCTCCTTTTTCCTCCTTCTCCTCTCTTCTCTTTCTTCTTCCTTCCCACTCCTCCTCTCTTTTTTAAGTAATAGATGAGGGCATGCTTTGTTTTGTCTAGGAAAATGTTTACATTTCCTCTTTTGTGTTTATTTAAGAAGAGTAAGGAAGAAAGGAAGGTAGTGAAGCTGACTAGATGTGAAAGCTTTGGGTTTAAGCCCCAGTTCTGGCACTAATTTATCTGTGCTTCTTAACCCTTCAGGCTTAATATTTTAGTTTGTGAAATGGGAATTATAAATACCCATCTTACCTTCAGAGTATTTTGTGAGCAATAAATGAGAAGCTATATATGAAAAATGATATAAATGATTTCTGGGTATAACTTCTCTGTCCTTTATGTCCTCTGCTTCCACCAGAGACTCTCAAATTATTACTTCCAGATTATTGTTTCCCTGAGCCACTCTGCAGTAGGATTCTGCTGATACAGCCTTGCCATGGATATTATTTGAACCTCAAGTAGTCACCCCCAATTTTTTTTTATCCAAACAGGTAGTAATAGCATATGTTTTAATTTACTGTAGTAAAAGAAAATGCCTAAACTTGTATGATACTTTTTCTCTGTCCTATTCATTTGGAAGTTTTGTATTCATAGCTCAGTGGTAAATGCTAACTGATTATAATGCTTTAAATATTAAGTATGATCTTACAGATACTCCTAACCATAAACTGGTTTCTTTTTGAGTAATTAAATTCATAAAGATCCTGTCTTGCAGTTAGTAAGGATTATAGCAATTCTATGACCAAGCAGAGAAGGCATAGCTAATAGAAACATACTTAAACCTGTTTAAGCATTGACTCAAAAATCCTTATAGTTTTTCAGGAAAAACTATCTCTAAACATATAATTGGTTTCTTTGTAACAGCGTTGTTGATTTTTAGGATATATCACATTAATTTGCACAGCTGCAGGCTAATAGCTGCAGACCAAAAGGACTTCCACAGTCTAACTCTATGTAGCAATGAGTAAGCATGACTTAAAAGATTTATTGCAATGCTATAGAAAGAAAGAATGGCTGAAAATCATCCTATTAAAATGTGTAGTAAAACAAACAGGTTTTTAAACTGTTATTTTATTTCTTTAATTAAAATAGTTTGGTTGATTCAACTAAGAAAATACAGAAACATAGGCTATTAGTAAATTTGTGTGTAGCTGCATATGCTCTCTTCTTCTTCTTTACCCTCTAATGGAGTTTGATTGTTCTTTGGGTTACATTCTGGATCATTTCCCTCCTCTTTATCTCCTCCTTCCTCATGATCAACCTCTTCACTTTATTTTTCTTTACCATCATTGTTTTGCATTCTCACCATAGTATCATTAGTTAAGTGTAATAATGACCTTGAAATTTTACATGTGTATAAAAAATGATCAACTTTAAATTGTTTGAAGGATAACTTCAACAGCAAGATGTCGTCTCCAGAAAAGGAGTGGGATTAAGAATCATTAGCTATTATGCTAGTCACAGTCCCATCCCCGTTTGTGTTATGTTTCTTCTAATGGTTTCAAAGTGGCCATCTATCCCTCTTTCTAATCTTCATGGCACCCTGTGCAACCTATAACTTCTTTGTGTTTGCCGTAATTCTTAAGTTGACTTCCAGACTCATTAGAGGTAGGAGTGGAGTGGAACCTGAGATGTAAGGAAAAGTAATATGTACTTATTACAACAAACCCTACCCCTTCCTATTTACTAATCCTACTCTCCATTGGTAACCACACTTTTCTTCTGTGCCTAACCATTAAAAAACACGGGTTTTAATTTATTTAAGTGGGAGACATGATAGACAGTGGCCTGCAACTTGTCATATCTCCATTCATAAGGTTATATGGAGGAGAGACCTAGAAACACATTTTTTCCAAAGGAGTGAGTTTTGTGACTTAATATCATAGTTAGTAATTAGAATGTTGAAAATGCATTCAGTTTTTCAATATAAGGTTCCAGCTACTTCTGTATTTTCTCTTCCCTTTTCACCGGGCATTGGGAAGAAGAATTCTCTATCTTGGGACGCCTGGGTGGCTCAGTTGGTTAAGCCGCTGCTTTCGGCTCAGGTCATGTCTGAGGGTCTTGGAATCAAGTCCCGCATTGGGCTCCTTGCTCGGCGGGGAGCCTGCTTTTCTCGCTGCCTCTGTCTGCCTCTGTGCCTGCTTGCGTGTGTTCTCTCTCTCTCTCTCTGGCAAATAAATAAAATCTTAAAAAAAAAAAAAGGATTCTCTATCTTTAGGGTGTTGGTGATGGCCCCTCTAAGTCATATCTGGTGTCCCATCTGGGTTAGAGTAAGGGAGAAATCAAGCCTCTAAGGTAAAAGAAAGATGGATTAGACAGTGTGTTTGTGGAACAATGAAGGTCAGCATCTTCTATTGGTATAACTCTTTAGAGATACTTTTCTACCTTAGTTTGGCTGCCCAGGGGAAGTTAGAAAAAATTATTAGCATTGGTTACAAAAGAATACACCTTCAGCCTGGGTTTTCTTTACACAGTATGCCAAACTAGTCTTGCTTTTTTGTTTGTTTAATAGATTTACTAGATGGGAGATTGGGATATGCTGTAAACATAAGGGGAAATACTCCCAAGTAGTTAAAGCAGTTATTCTAGCAGCATTAAAGAGTCTTCGATTTCTCCTATTCAGTTTTTATATATACCAGGACAGTGAAGGCAGGTTAGGTTTCATCTGCTGTACCAGCTTTCTGCTGATAGTGACTTCCTGGAGTGCTACACTGAGAAGGATTTTGTTTTTAATTTAAATTCAAGTTAGTTAATATATAATGTAGTATTGGTTTCAGGAGTAGAATTTAGTGATTCATTGCTTACATATAATACCTAGTGCTCATCATGACAAGTATCCACCTTAATGCCCATTACCCATTTTGCCCATCCTCCCACCTACCTCCCCTCCAGCAACCCTCAGTTTGTTCTCTATAGTTAAGAGTCTCTTATGGTTTGCCTCCCTCTCTGTTTTTATCTTATTTCATTTTTCCTTCCCTTTCCCTACATTCATCTGTTTTGTTTCTTAAATTCCGCAAATGAATGAAATCATATGATACTTGTCTTTGACTGACTTATTTCACTTAGCATTATATTCTCTACTCCATCTATGTTGTTACAAATGGCAAGATTTCATTTTTTTTGATGACTGAGTAATACTCCAGTGTGTGTGTGTGTGTGTGTGTATACCACATCTTCTTTATTAATTCATTTGTCGATGGACCTTTGGGCTGTTTCCATAAAGTGGCTATTGTTCGTAGTGCTGTTCTAAATATTGGGGTATATGTGCTCCTTTAAATCAGCATTTTTGTATTCTTTGGATAAATACCTGGTAGTGCAGTTGCTGGGTTGTAGGGTAGTTCTATTTTTAACTTTTTGAGGAACTTCCATACTGTTTCACTGAGAAAGATTTCTGAGGTTGTATCTGATCTCAGATGAAAAGTACTGTGGTTGGTAAGTGATCCCAGGAATGAGCATGAGAACAGAGTCATACAAGTCAGGTATTTGTTATCTCTTAGAGTCTGTTTTTAGATTTCTGTATTCTGTCCTATTGATCAGCCTGTTGAACCCTTATAATTTTAATCCACTCACAATAGTCCAGTAATAAAGTTTGATTAGATCTTGTTATTTCCATTTTGCATGAAGTGAAGAAGCTCAGACCTGGAGAAGCTGCGGTAGTGAGCCCATTTTATCAAAAGAAGCTTCAGGGGTGCCTGGGTGGCTCAGTGGGTTAAAGCCTCTGCCTTCAGCTCGGGTCATGATCCCAGGGTCCTGGGATCGAGCCCCGCATCGGGCTCTCTGCTCAGCAGGGAGCCTGCTTCCCCCCACCCCTCTCTGCCTGCCTCTCTGCCTACTTGTGATCTCTGTCTGTCAAATAAATAAATAAATAAATAAATCTTTAAAAAAAAAAAAAAAAGCTTCAAACCATCCATCCTAAATTCTTTGGGTTTCTGGTGGTGGAGGTGACTAAAAAGATAATTCATAAAGAGTTTTGACATAGATCTCAAAGATTATCCCTGCACGCATTAAGCCTAAATTTCTTTCTTTCTTTTTTTTTTTAAAGATTTATTTATTTATTTGACAGATAGAGATCACAAGGAGGTAGAGAGGCAGGCAGAGAGAGAGGAGGAAGCAGGCTCCCTCCGGAGCAGAGAGCCTGATGTGGGGCTCGATCCCAGGACTCTGGGATCATGACCTGAGCCAAAGGCAGAGGCCTTAACCCACTGAGCCACCCAGGCGCCCCTTAAGCCTAAATTTCAATCCTCCAACTACATTTGTGATTCCAGGAATATTCCTAAATACATAACAACCCTTATCAGATTTGCTAATAAATCTAAGTCAAGTCTCACTTGGAAATATCAGTATTTTAGAAAAAAAAATGAATATATATAGTGAGTTATTAGAGAAAACTGATGCAAGGTTGGAACAGTAGAAATACTGCGGGAAACTTTTTTTCCTTCTCTAACACCATATTTTCTAACACTTGAGGCATGCATTTCTGAGTTTATAGTTTTATGATTTTAGATTTTTTTAATGGAATTATGTGGTAGAGTTAACATTTATCATGGTTATGTTCTGCAAAACTCCTGTATTTTATGAAGTGTTTCTCTTTTTGGTTAGATTAGAATGTCTGCACATGGCACATACTGCATCCAAGAAATGAGGGATATGGTTGTGGTTCTCTTAGTACAGCAGTATATCAAGGACATATTTTGTCTATTTATAATTTAAATATCTAGCTTATATTCCAGTGTTTTCAACATATAATTCCATTAGCTTATTTAAAACAAGCCACCATTGAACCAAGTTTAAATTATTACTTTAAAATGTGTAATGTATATCTTTTTAAGATGATGCCTATTTTACCTTGAATTGGTTAAGTATTATAGCTATTTAACATAACAAAGATATGCTTTCTGAAGAAACCAGTAATTGGGTTTTCTCATTCAGTGATAAAGGGATACTGTTTTCCTTTATTTAAATTAATTCCGTAATAATATATCCTAAAATTTTAATTTAGAATTTTTTTTCATTAGATTGTTAGGAAAAAAGCATTGCCTGATAGCAGTGAAGATCGAGATACAAAAGAAGCTCTAAAGGAGTTTGACTTCTTGGTTACATCAGAGGAAGGAGACAATGAGTCTAGAAGTGCGGGTGATGGAACAGAATGGGGTAAGGAAGCATACTGGATCCATCCAGAGGTATTAAGTAAATGAAAGAAACTAATGTTTTACTAGGAGGGCAGCATCTTTAAGAACACTGTAAATTTCTTACAATGTTGAAATTTTGAACATCCTATGAACTTTTTACTCTTGTCATTTATATTCAGAGTGTATGTCTGTGTGTGCATGTTTAAAGAATGTTGTACAACTAGTTACCTCATCCTTTTTTTTTAAATATAGGCAATATACCATTAAAATAAATTGAATCCATATACAGAATGTTCTGTGTTTCCTGCCCAGACATTAAAACTTGCAAATCTAGATTTTGTGGAAATTGAGTTTGAGAGATTTTTAGAGATTCATCTCTGGCATCTTCTGTGCAAAAAGAAGCATAAATTAAAAAACTATAGTTACTCAGTCTAGGCAGACTTCACCAGTTTGTGTTAAGCATAGAATTTTTTGGTACAAATTATTCTAAACAAATTTAGTATTTGAAACATCTCACGAGGTAAAACAAGTTATTTGGGGGAAGACTTCTAAGGCATAGATTATTCTTTGGGTTTGGAAATGAATTGTTGCTTTCATTAAGGTGGGACTGTGATGAATTCTTCAAAAGCGATGAGTTCTGTTGGGTGTGGGTACATGTAGTATGAGTGAGGAAGACAGAGATAGTTATTGAGAATGAGACAAATTTTCTGTTGAGGTTGAAAAATTCTGGGAGACACTCAGTTGCAGTTTCAGTTTTATGTACTTGAAAGACAGATAGGGTTAGAGAATCAGTAACTATCCTAGTTTTAAATTGGGGACTTTCCTTGGGCCTTTACTTTCAAGAACTCTTATGATGCCACTTCTTTTCCTTTTTTGTGGCAAATATCTGAGGGTAATTATTATATGGGTTAATTAGTCATTGAAATATATAATGGCTATAAAATGACTAAATTTTTTTTTTGTTTTTTTTTTGGTTTTTTTGCAATGGAACAAAGTTTGGAAACCAAGGGGAAATTGAAGTAAAGTCTCTTTTCTCTATTGTTCCTATTGAGTTTATATATCAAGTTATTCAGATATTTTAGGCACTAGTTCTACCAGTATAGCTAGATCCACTGTCTACCCAGAAGTCTTTCTCTGAGGAGTCATACATCTGCATAAATAATAGTTGGCTTTTTTCATTGCCAGTCTTATTGCAAGAGTTTTGTGATTCATTTCTCTCCAAAGACAGCTGCATTATTTCTGTGTCACATCCTTTTCTTTATAATGTGAGTCTTGGCCCAGAGCATCATATGATACATGTGTGTACGTTTTAATTAATCTAACCTCCTCTGAAGTTACTGGTGAAAACATGAGTGAATTGTCTCCATCTTTGAGCTGTCTTACTCTTTAGTAGTGTACTGGTTATTTCTGAGTATGAGTGAATGGGATCTTTCAGTTGATTAGAGAGTTCCTTACCAGGAGTTTAGTCTTGTGTGTTTTTATTCGGAAAATTTTATTGAGAAAATTTTGTTCAGAAAATTTCACTCTTAAGCAATTAAAAGAACTAGGTCGCAAGTCCTATTTAGTTGAATGGACATTTAAAACGTTTTAAGTGCTTTATTTATTTCTCCTCTTCCCCCTTAAAAATGGAGTGAATATACCTAGATTTAGAATCTTTTTAGTTTCTGGCAAGTAAATAGATTTACCACACATCTTCCATGATCTTCCATTAGTATTGTGAGTCTAATGAAGACTACATTAGGGTTATCTTTTAATTTAAAAAATTGAAGACACTGTAGGATCCAAAAGCTAGCTGGTTTAATTTATTATTAAAACCTGATTGATGAAATATTAACATTTTTAATTGTTAGATCTTTTTGGGAAAGTAGAGACCATTTTTATTATTGATAGATTATAGTTAGAACTATAAAAATGTTGAGCTTTTGGGGCGCCTGGGTGGCTCAGTGGGTTAAGCCTCTGCTTTCGACTCAGGTCATGATCTCAGGGTCCTGGGATCGAGCCCCACATCCGGCTCTCTGCTCAGCAGAGAGCCTTCTTCCTCCCTCTCTCTCTGCCTGCCTCTGATCTCTGTCAAAATAATAAATAAAATTAAAAAAAAATGTTGAGCTTTAAATTTATTGTGTTTGGGGGAGGAGCAAGATGGTGGAGAAGTAGCAGCTGAGACGACATCAGGTAGCAGGAGATCAGCTAGATAGCTTATCAAAACATTGCGAACACCTACAAATCCAAAGGGAGATCGAAGAGAGGAAGAACAGCAATTCTGGAAACAGGAAATCAACCACTTTCTGAAAGGTAGGACCGGCGGAGAAGTGAATCGAAAGCGACAGGAGGATAGACCGCAGGGGAGGGGCCGGCTCTCGGCAAGCAGCGGAGCCACGGAGCACTAAATCGGGACTTTTAAAAGTCTGCTCCACGGAGGGACATTGCTCCAGAGGCTAAACCGGGGTGAAGCCCACGTGGGGTCAGCGTGGCCCCAGGTCCCGCAGGGTCACAGAAGGATCGGGGGTTCCTGAGTGGCGCAGAGCTAGAAGGTATCGGAGCGGGAAGCCGGCTACAGAGACAGAGCCGAAGAGTGAGCTCTCAGCTCGGGGTTACCTTGAACCGGTTGCAGGCTGGGTAAGCTCGGAGCGCGGCCAGAGGCGAGGGATATGGGAGTAGCCGGGGATTTTCTCTGAGGAGTGGAGCCCCGAATCTCAGCTCTTCCGGGCCGGAGACTAGGAGGCCGCCATTTTCATTCCCGTCCTCCGGACTCTATGGAAAGCGCTCAGGGAACAAAAGCTCCCGAAAGCGAAACCGAGCGGATTACTCAGCCTGGCCCCTGGGAAGGGCGGTGCAGCTCTGCCTCGGGCAAAGACACTTGAGAATCATTACAACAGGCCCCTCCCCCAGAAGATCAAAAGAAATCCAGCCAAGACCAAGTTCACTTAACAAGGAGAGCAGCGGAACTCCAGAGGAAGAGAAAGCAATGCGCGGAATTCATGGCTTTCTCCCCATGACTCTTTAGTCTTGCAGTTAATTCAGTTTTTTCTTTAAAGGGCATTTTCCTAGGGTCTTTGCCACCCTTTTAGTATTTTATTTGCTCCTTCATGTAACCTTATCTGGAAAAAATGACAAGGCGGAAAAACTCACCACAAAAAAAAGAACAAGAGAC